>JAQZBX010000165.1:0-113113 GCA_029593785.1 Cabassous unicinctus
AATCTTAAAAAAAAAAAAAATCATAGAGCAACATGTAGAAGTGATGTATTTTCAGCAATAAAGGGAATAAATATTATACATATGAATACACATGTGTATTTAAAAGTGAACAGAAAAATAACTAGAGAAAGATGTACTGGAAAGCTGACAGTCATATTGGGGGAGTAAAAGATAATGTTTATATTTTATTCTTTATAATTTTTTATTATTTTAATTTTAACAATGGCAATGCATTTATGATTTACTTGGGTATTTAGAAAAATAAAATATTCAAATTTATACCATCATGGATTATATTTCCAAAGCTAAAGTTACAAATAAATGCAGCTTTCAAATTATGCTTAAGCATGAACTTTGGGAAATAATACTGTAAAAGTTTGGGGCTTGTTACTTAAGCTCCACAGCTCTACTTCTCATCCTGCAATCTTGCATTTTTTTTTTAATGGACGAAATACAAAGATTTAGCTTGGGAAGAGCACTGAAGAGGAGATCAGCATTACCAAACCGTAAAAAATAGCATCAGAATCAATGGCCATGCACTGGTCTGAGTCCTTTCCTGATATATTCATTTTATATATTTCAGTTTTTGGTAAATGAATACTTTATTGTTTATAGTAATTAAATCACTCCAGATCCTGCCTTCCTACTATAGAGCTTATGTGAAATGTGAAGCACATGAAGGAATATATTTCTCCTTCATATATAAGGCAAATGGATAAAAAAATGCATCAAAAAGAATATGCATCATATTATTATTTTTGTAAGGCAACTAAAAACCTTAATTTTAGAGTAACATGTTATCTATTTCATCTATTTATAGTATCTCATCAACATTAGAGCTCTTCTTTATTTGCCAAAGAAGATAAATCCCCAACAAAATTTTAAGGAAAAAATTTTATCTAAAAGAAGAGGTGGAGATAGCAGCAAAAGATGGTTTTGAAGATTTTAGTACCTGAAATAAAAATCAAATTGCAATAAAATGCATAATGTGATACATACCTGTCAAAATATCTGTTTGAAAATGGTAAATTTGAGAGACAATATCGCAATATATGTGCCACTTTCTGATATTCTTTTCTCTTATCCAATGGTAAATGAATACAAGAAAGGGATTCCCAGATCTCTCTTCCTCACCATCATGTTTTCATGCTGAGGGTTGTTCAAATGATTTACTAAATTCATCTTCAGGCAATCAGCATGAAAATGACTGAGTACTGCACATAGCTGGAAGCAAATGTGATTCATCACACACATTTAAAACTGCCAACAAATCATGGGTTTAAATGCATTTCTGAATTGCTCAGTCATTTCTTTCCTAAAAGAAAGAGAAGTTCTGGGAAAGAAGCCAGGGAGAGTGAGAACTCTATGAGGGCAGGCTAATTATCTTTTTCACCTTCACATCGCTAGTAAGCAAGGTGTGAAAAACAGAGCAGTATTCAACAAACACGTATTGTTGAATAACAGGTGAGGATTATGGATCCAATTTACATGCCTCTTTCATAAAAATAAGTTGGAAGATAAATTCATTTGTTTCAGTGGATTGTGGCGATGTAGTGATGAGAATATTGAACACAGATATTGAGAGTTTATTCAGAGGTTATATCAAGGGAAGTTAGTTACACAAATATTAAAACTGATGAAAGCATTAAAAATGTAGCCTTAGAAATGGCTCACAATGAAATAACAAATGGAGAAAGAGACACAACATGATCTTAATTAACTGTAGTGATCTACCTGTGATGTATTAGTGATATCATCCTTCTATTAATTGAAATTAAAATCAGAACGTTGTGAATAGAAGATAAGAAGCCCCAGGTCCTCAATAATTAAGGCAAGGCATGTCACATGTCTGTAAAATGGGAATGATAAGGTCAAACAGAAATTTGAACAAGTGATTGCCTTATAAACTGGATGTTTATGTTATTTGAAACATGAGACGAGTATTGATATCTACCAATGTAAATATTTTAAGGAAAGACATAGCTCATGTACACATTGACAAAATGTCCCATCTTATTCACAACAAAAGTAAAAAAACTTTTTCACATATTAAGCTTATGTGAGTGATGCTTATCTTTCGAAGCATTATTCTCAATCTGAAGACTCAGTCTGTTGATCATGTGAGTATTCCAGAATGGATCTGACTGTGGGGTGTATTAATCAGGAGTTAGAACAGAGCATCAGCCATAGTGATTGACAGATGAGTAAAACAAATTCTTGAATTTTTTTTAAGTGGAGAATACTCACTAAGAAATTGTTTACTCTAATCCTGGGTCTACTAGTTTTCTCTCTAGTAACAGAAATAGTGGGGAAGCAGTATCAGGATATACAGGAAGGTAAATAAGTCAAATGATTAATAACACCAAGCTGTGTGATAACCCTGTATGTATGTGTATATATATATTGCATATGTGTAACACAAATATATAAAATGCAAGTATATAAATTACACATTTGAAAGTGATAATGATGTAGCAAACAGAGATTAAAAAATTTTCAAGTACATTCTATGCTAAGTTACATGATAAATGTGAGAAATTCCATGACTAAATGATTTTCTGTAAAATCTAATGAAAAAATTGATTTCAGGAGAAAAACGTAAAAACCTGAGTAGTCCAATAATTATAGAAGGATCTTGAGTTATAATTACTTCTGGAAAAGATACCTGATAACTTTTTTTGATTACCTTGGTATAGTGTGTGCTGTGAAAATTTATTTAGATTTTATTAAATATATAAATTATTATGGAACAAAATGACATGTTAATGATGCTTTTGATTTCGGTTGTTGTTTTTCCATCTAGAAACAGTTTTTATTTCTCTGGTTATTAAAGATTTCTTTACACTTCTTCCTAAAATTTAATAGCTTTATTCAAACAATTATACTCAATTATTGTTAGCATTATTCTTTCCTGTGCCAAGAACCATGCTAGGCACTGGAAATAATAAAAGCAATAGAAATATGTCCCAGATTACATTCTACCTGTTTAATAAATATTTATTGAATGACTACTATATGCCAGGCATTGTGGTAACTACTGTCACTATCATATTTGTATTCATACTGTTATTTAAGTATAAAACATTCAGGAACATAGCACTAATAATAAATGTACAGTTCAATTAATATTCACAAAGCACCTTTGTTAATATTCACAAAGCGAATGTACCTCAGAAGCTCCCATCATGTTCCTTTACAGTCAGTACATCCCTACTGTCTTTACACTCTATATTAGTTTTGCTTGAATTTTATATAATGGAAATCATATAATGTGTTCTTTTTGAGTCTAGTATTTTTCATTTAATATATATTGGGAAACTTCAACCAATTTGTTGTATGCAGCTATATTTAATTCATTCTCGTTGTATAGTATTCCCATGTAAAAATATACCACATATGATTTACTTATTCAACTTTTGATAGCTATTGGGTAATTTTTTATTTGGTGCAATTATGAACAGTATTTCTTTGCTAGGAACACCCTTGAACATGACTTTTGGGGATCAATGCATTTTTTTGGTTATGTAACAAAGATTATAACTGTTGTGTAATAGGGTACATGTTTGTCAGTTGATACTGCCAAATCAAACTCCCAACAGCAGTTAAAATCACCCCACAACCTTGCAAAGTTTTTCTCTTTTTAGTTTTAGCCATTTTTATGGATTTATTGTGGTACTTCCCTATAGATGAAGCACACATTTCCCTGATGACTAACAGTGACGAAAGCATTCCATGGCTGATTGGACATCTAGGCATCTTATTTTTGTTAAGTTCAAGTCTTTTTCCCCTTTTTTTCCCATATTGGTTGGTCTTTTTTAAAAACTGATTTAACACATCTATATATATTCAGATTATGACTCTTTTCCCAGATACATGCATTACACTTTCCATTTTAGCTCTTAATGGTATCCATGATGGAATGAAGTTCCTAAATCTAATGTCCAAACTATATTTTTTTCCCATGAAACTTAGTGCTTTCTGCATTCTTACTAAGATTCCTTTGGTACTTCAGGGTCTATAATCTACTATTATTTAGATGCTTTATTGTTTTACCTTTTACATTTAAAGCTAAATCTGGAAATGACTTGTTTTTTTAATGTGAAACAATTTTTTTTTAATTGAGAAAAATGTACCTCCAGTGAAGTTCACATAAGAGCGCATTAGATGAATTTTGAAAATATTGTATAACAAATACCTTAATGAGCTATGTATTGTTTCCATTATTACAGAAATTTCACTGATTTCCCCTTCTAATCCCTGCTTTCCAGAAACAAATACTGTTTTGATTTGTAGCATCATGGATTAATTTTGTTTGTTCTTGAACATCATATAAATGGAATTATACAGTACGCACTCTTTGATACCTGGTATTTTTCACTCAACAGAAGGTTTCTGAAATCCACACATATTATTTTACGTGTCAATAGTTCATTCGTTTTATTGCTAATTAATATACTAGCAAATGGATGTACCAAAATAGTTTTTTCATTCCCCTATTGATGCACTTAATTTTGTTTCTAGTTTTTCACTGTTATAGAAAAACAATCATAAGCATTCATGTCCAAGTCTTTTTATGGAAATATATTTTCATTTCTCTCGCTTAACACCTCCATATGGAATTGGTAGTCCATAGAGTAAATATGTCATTAACTTTATCCACAACTTCCCAAATAATTTTCAAATTGGTTGTAATTTTACTCCCCCACCAACAATGTATGAGAGTTCTAGTTACCAATATTTGGCATGGTAATTTTTTTAAGCCATTCTAGTTGGTGCAAAGTCTCTCTCATTGTCATGGTACTTTACATTTCCCTGATAACTAAGCATTTTGAGTTTCATTCCAAGTGCTTGTTCATAATTTGAATATCTTACTTTGAGAAATGTCTGTTCAAATCTTCTGGGCATTTTAATTGGGTTGTTTTTCTTTCTGTTATTCAATTACTGGAGTTTTTATCATTCTCAATACAAGTAATTTATGTGATATATGTATTGCAACTAATACATAGTGGGAGCAACATAATACATAGTGGGAGCACTCTGTGACTGAACTTTTCATATATTTAGTGGTGAATTTTGGTGAGCAGAAAATTTAAATTCTGATTTAATCTAATATTTCATGTTTTCTTTTATGTTTAGGTTAATTTGTGTCATCTTCAAGAAATCTTTGCCTATTCAAGGCTGTGAAGATATTCTTCTATTTTATTCTTTTAGAAGCTTTATGTGTTCAATGTTCACTTTTAGGTTTATGATCCAATTGTTGAAATCTTTCCTTTTCCCATTGAATTAACTTGGTGTAATTTTTTAAAAATCAGCTACCACATAAATGTGGTTTAGTTCTTGATTCTTTCTCTGTTCAACTGAACAATTGAGTTGAAAAGATCATTGATTAGAACAATTGACTGATTCTATAAGTCTATCTTTAGGAATCTACAACACAGTTTTCTTTAATGAAGCTTTTTAGTAAGTATTGAAATTAAGTAGCTTACCTTCTCCAGATATGTTTCTTTTCTTTATCAAGATTGTTTTGACTGTTCTAAATGCCAATATGAATTTTATTAAAAAGCTTGGCAATTTCTACCAAAAAAAATTGTTGCATTATTGACCAGAACTGCACTGAACCTGTGGAACAATTTGGAAAGAATTGATGTCCTAATAATACTGGTTACTCCAAACTGAGAACCTAGTATATCCTCCATTTATTGATTTTTTCTTTAATGAATTATTTAATTATTCTCAGCAATATTTAGTAGTTTTTCAAAGTAAAAGTTTTACATATATTGTACTGCATTTATCATAATTATTTTTGTTTAGATCCTTTTTAAATGAACCTTTTAGTTTTATTTTCAAATTGTTTGGACAAACAATAGGATTTATTGATCTTTCTAAGTCTATTCATTTATTCTAAGAGGATTTTGTGGATTCCTTAGGGATTTCTATATAAATATGAAATTAATTTTTCTATATGTTATTAGAAGGGATCAAGATTAAGCTTATTTCGACCTATATATTAAGTTGAGATAGCATCATTTATTGAAACGTTCACCTTTATCTCATAGCACGCACGGCAATATCACTTTGTCAAAAATTATGTGACCATGCATGTATAGTTGTTTCTGAACCCTTTATTCTATTTCATTTGTCTATTTGTATATCTTTGCATCAAAAGCACCTTGTTTTAATTTTCTTAGCTTTAAAATAGACATGTATTAAGGTATAAGTCCTCCTTTGTTTTATTCAAATTTGCTTTGGGGGGGTCTTGGCCCTGGGCAATTTTAGATTCAGATTGTCAATTACAGCAGTTTTTCTGTGGATTTTTTGGATTATTTATGTAAACACTCGTATTATCTGAAAATAGCTTGTTTTATTATTTCTTTCCAATATCTAAGCATTTTTGACTTGTTGCATGTCCTAAAACCTCAAATAAAATGTTGAAAAGAAGTGGTGATAATGGACATCCTTACCTCTTTCTTGATCCCATTCAGAAAGATTTCAATATTTCCCCATTATTATATTTTTAAATCATTTTTGTCATTTTTCTTTAGTAGGGAGGTTATAGATTTATAGAACAGCCACGCGCAGTATACAGAATTCCCATATACCACACCACCACCAACACCCTGCATTTGTGTGGAACATCTGCTCCAAGTAATGAAAGCACATTTTTATAATTGTACTATTAGCTGAAGTCCATGGTCTAAATTAGCGTTCACCGTTTGTGTAGTGCAAATCCATGCACTAACCATCAACCAATGAATGGATAAACAAAATGTGATATATACATATAATGGAATACTATGTTGCTGTAAGAGAAAATGAAATTGGAAGACATATGATAACATGGATGGACCTTGAGGACGTTGTGCTGAGTGAGGTGGGCCAGGCACACGGGGGACAGAGATTATGTGGTCTCACTAATATGAACTAAATATGAAGAATGAACACATGGAGTTAGGACCTGGACTATAAGTTGCTAGGAGATGGGACAGGACTGATAAAGGGTACTGATGCTTAACGTATGTAGGCTTTTCAATTAGCTTGACTGTAGATGTGTGGAGATGGATGGAGTTCATGGTGGTGCATTACGGTAAGTGTAACTAGCACAGCTGGTTTGTGGATAGGATTGTGGCTGAAAGGGGTAGTATAGGGATGTGAATGTCAATTGAAAAAAAGGAAGAGAATAATCAAGTGACTGAAAAACATAGTGAACCCAGAGGTGGACGAGGATTGTGCTTGATAGTGCAAATACAGGAATGTTCTTTTATGAACTCGAGCGAATGTAGAACAGTATTTCCAGGTGATAAAACTATAGTGAAGCATGGGAAAAATAAAATTAATGTAACTTATGGACTGTAGTTGGAAGCAATATTGTAATATTCTTGCATCAATATCAAAGAAGGTACTATATCAGTGCCAAGCATCAATAATGAGGGGTATGGGATTTTCTCTTTTGAACTATGTATAACCTTCAAGGTTTACTGGGGCAATGACTTCACAGTTCTGTGATGAAAGTGAAAGCCACTGAGTGTACACTTTGGATAGAATGTACAAGGAATGGGACTGTATAGCACAGTGAACCACATGATGGGGGATGGACTGTGGTTGGTGGTGCAGATGTAAGAGTGTTCTCTCATGAACTATGGAAAGTGTACAATACTGTTACACAGTGTTAGTGATAGGGGGTGTATGGAGAAAATATACCAGGTTTACGCTGTGGACCATAGTTAGTGGTAATAGTCTGATCATGTTCTTTCACAATCTGTGATAGATGTTCCACTACAATGTAGGGTGTTGATGGAGAGATGATGTATGGGAATTCTGCACTTTGTGCATGACTGTTTTGCAAGCTTACAACTTCTCTAATTAAAAAAAAAAATGTCCTGAAAAAAGGATGCTGTTTTTTGTCAAATTCCTTCTCTGCATCAATGGAGATGGTCATGTAGTTTTTTCCTTTTGTTTCGTTAATGTGATGTATTACATTAATTGATTTTCTTATGTTTAACCAGCCTTGCATACCTGTGATAAAACCTCTTGGATCGTGTTGTGTAATTCTTCTAAAGTGCTGTTGAGTTGGATTAGAAAGTATTTTGTTGAGGATTTTTGCCTATAGTCATAAGAAAAATTGATATGTAGTTTTCTATTCTTGTGGTATCTTTATCTGGCTTCAGTATGTGGTTGATGTTGGCCTCATAGAATGAGTTAGGGAATGTTCCCTCCTCTTCAAATTTTTGGAAAAGTTTGAGCAGAATTGGAGCTAAGTCTTCTTCAAATGTTTTGGAGAATTTTCCTGTGAAACCATCTGTTCCTGGGATTGCTGTAGGATTTTGATAGAACTGTTCCTCAGATTAAGGAGATTCTCATATATTTATCTTGGCTAAGCATTTGTACTATAAATGGGTGTTATTTTTTATCAATATTTTTTCCATTTATGGATATGATCATATCATTTTTCTCATTTTTACTTATTGATCAGATAATACATACAGTTGATGAAAAATTCTGGAAATAGTGGTGATGATTACTATGTTGGTTTTGAGATATGTGCCCCAGAAAAGCACATTCTTAAATGTAATGTATTTTCTGTGGGTGTTAACCCACTGTAAATAGGAACATTCGATGAGATTACATCAGTTAAGATATGGCCCAATTGAATTAAGATGGGTCTTAATCCCCTTCCTGAAGTCCTTCATATCAGAATGAAATTCAAGCACATAGGAGAAAGCCAGTGAAAGCAGCCAGAACCTGAAAGTCAATGGAACTTGGAAGAAAAAGGAAAAGCCAAGAGAGGCCTCCATGTGCATTGTCCTGCTACAGAAAAGCCAACAACCACAGATTGCCAGTGTCCATCCCCAAAACACCAGTCTTCTAGAAGAAAGCATTGCCTTGATAACACCTTGATTTTGTACTCCTTCTAGTCTCAAAATCGTGAGACAATAATTCCCCGTTGTTTTAGCCAACCCATTGCGTAGTATTTGAGAAGCTAGGAAACTAAAACAGTTACCCATCATTGTGAATGTGTTTAATGCCACTATATTGCACACTTAAAATGTTAAACGGAATTTTCACAATTCCTTATTATAGGTACTTAACCATATCTAATGAGTGTGTCCCATTCTATGTGTAAGGTCTTTCGTATGCTATAACAGAAACAAGTGAATAGTACAATAAGAAAGCAGAGGACGGTGGGTAGACTGATTTAAAAGGTTACTTGAAGGAGGTAATTTTTAAATAATTTATTAAATGTAGAGAGTATAGGGTATTAAAGGCATATATAAAGGTGATATTACTTACATGAAACTATATTCACCAATTTAAATTGTACAAGTTTATGGCTTTCGATAAATGTACACAGTCATGTAAGTGCACCAAAATCATGATATAGGATATTTACAGCACCCTAAAAAGCTTCCTTGTGTCATTTTGCAGCCAAACTCAACCCAAACCTGGACCCTGGCAAACACTAATCTACTTTTTTTCAATATGGTTTTGCCTTTTCTAGAATTTCATATAAATGAAATCATATGGTATTTTATCTTTTGTGAGTGGTTCCTTTTATTTATCATAATGCTTCTGAGATTCATACCTGTTACTGTATGTAAAAATAATTCATTTCTTTCTTATTTCTGAATAGTATTTGAACCTATGGATATATCATAGTGAGTTTATCTATTTAAAAACTGATAGACATTTAGGCTATTTCCAGTTTGGGGTTATGGTGAATAAAGCTTTTAGTCAATCGTATTAGCTTGACTAATACTGATAGTATGATCAGTGCGTTCTTTATATCCATCTTTGTCCAATGAAATTTACTTATATTTAATAAGTATTATTTCATTGTCATTAAGGTATACAATAAATACTTTCCTAAGAAGATAATAACTGGAGAAATTCTACAGCTAATTAAAAAAATGTATCAAATAGAGAAAGCAGGTTACAAAACTAGAAAATATTTATATATGTTTAGATACATATTTATAGTTATGAATATCTTAATATTTAAGTGTGTTTTTGTGAGTTCAGGTGTGTATATTGGCAAAGTAAAAAGTCAAATTTAACTTGCTTTTACTGAGTGCTGTAGTATAGAAATGCTTTTCCAATTAATTATTTTTCTCCATTTTCTACAAGAATATAGGAACAATATACATTAAAATGTAAATAAAAGTAGTGAGTATATAAAATTGGAAATAGAAGCCTCATACTTATTACATTTCATTGAAAATTCTAGAATACCCAAAATGTATTCATACAAAGTATTCAATGAAACATGTCTTTTGCCAAATACATTTTGCATTACATTGAATGCCTTTTTCACTCTTCTAGGGATTCACAATGTAACAGCATATTCAACACTCTGAAAATCAGCATTCTCAAAACCTACTTTACTTTTGAGTCCTCTAAGAGCTACAAATAGTATACATGATTGGAAAATGATGCTTTGCAATGTGGGATACATGTATCAGTCATGAGATGTACATGAAGTAGAGGAAATAGTCCTTTTGCCCACGGAAGGAGGGATTGAAAACTGGATGTAGAGTAAGCCTGAAAAATGAATATATTAATACCATTTACTATGTATGAAAAATTTCTATTGAGGACTTTAGCATTTGGGTTACAAAATTATTTCTCAATATTTATCAAATAAGAAAGTCCATCTCAATAATATTTTTCCTGTCACCTTCCTTGGTGACATAACATTAAACTTCCTTGGGTTTGAAATATATTCAACACGTAATGTGATATTTGTTTTCCTAAGCTTCAGGATAAAAAGAAAATATAAATAGATTAATATATTGAATGCTAAGTGTCAACTTTGTGATGTAGCTCTGCAAAGACCATTTCTTCAAAGCACTAGTGTATAGAAATCAAGTTCTAATGTATAATAAAGAAAATTTAAGTGTGAGACGAAACAGGAAGACAAACTTTGTCTATAACCTGCTGTTTATCTTCTAATCAATTCTAATCTTCCAGAAAATTTATCAAATGGAATTAAACACTTCCCATACTTAAATTTTGATGCAAAGTCCATCAATTTATTATATGATTCCTTCAGAAAGAGGAGGATTGGCTTTGGTTTTCCAAAACTTTCAAAATGTTTCCCATTGATCTATTCAGGTATTTATGCCTCAATTATTAAGACAGATTAAGCAATATTTAGAAATGTTGTGTTTGCTAAATAAAATGCAAAATAACCCTTATTGAGCTCTGTAGTCTCAACCAGCCTTATCTTTTAAATTTTAAGTGCTGTTTCAGTGAGCTTCTAACTACTCTGGTGCTTTTAGAGAGTGAATGAAAAATCCCCAAATTGCCCTTGGCACAATTCATCACCTTACCAACAATATATCACTGACAAAGGAAACATATTCATTGATTTAAAATCTGAATAGGGACATGAGGAAACCACTGTCCCTTGTAGCAAATGAATGTCACTTGGTTCAAAGATTAAGGAAATAGAGTCTATTTACATAGATCTAACAGATACATGTAGTTCAAGTTGTAATCTTCTTGCTCTTTCCTGATCATTACTACAGATTGTTAATCAAAATGTGGGTAATTTAAATACATTCAAACATGTATAAGAGGCACAAAAATGATTTTTTTAAGTATTTGAACTATACAAAAGCTTGCCACAGTGTGTGTATATATATTTTGTTTTGGTTCTTTTTTAATGAGTGAGAATATGTGGGAAGAAATCAAAGAAGGAATATATAAGTATATATATAGGTAATTCCAAAAATAAATAACAGTATATTGGCTATTCCAAACTAGTTGAAGCAGCTTGATAATGATGATGACAGAAAATAATCTGCCACCATTTTAACACTTTTAAATATTGACTATATCAAAAATAGTCTTTTTTTTTTTTTTCAAGATCTTGAGATCCATATCACACATTCAGCTATCTCTTGTTGAACTTCTTCTATTACCCTGATGGGAAATGTGAGAGAGAGTGAGACTGGGGACAGATTTATAGTCACACACAGAGGGCATGAAAGTGATGACACCCATGACTCCACTGCCATCTGTTCGTAAAAACTTGATCTGTGGGTGATGAGAAAATAACAGCACTTGTCTCTTGTGAAAATATATATAATTTCTATTCTTTGCCCTAAACATAAACTTACTAAAGGACATTACTATAAGTCTTAGTGAATTATATTAATAGATTACTGATATGAATGAAAATGATTTTAATCATGAAAATTTCCAGTGATAATTATGCTAATGCTATGGTTCATTAATTTATTCTGCTTTTGGTTCATCCTAAAGTCTTATCTCATCAAATCTTTTCTCAAAACCATCCTGTATACCCTAAGGCTTAAATCGTGTTGCTTTTATAAGTATCCCATAATGTAATATTGGAGGAGAGGATTATTTTCAGTTTGAGGGGATCTGTATCTCTCTGAAAAGGCATTTTTCCCTATCTATAACTATTTTTCTCAGAATCAGCTGTACGTAGTAAACTGCCTGGCTCACTCCTTGCCAACCTCTTATAGCTTAGTTTACTCCCCGCCCTCCCCCCACTTTTTTTGCCAAATTAGCTTATCTGAAGTTTCTGAAATCAATACTATCTTTTTGTAAAAGGGTCATAACGAGACTTAGTTCTGGATTCACATGGCTCAGAAGGTAGTCAAATTTGCCTCTCAGACCTAGGATTTCTACATATTACTGTACAAAATCCTCTAATTGTATTTTGTGACTTATATTTGTGTCCTTTCTCATTACCCTTCACCTAAGGTGCTCTAACTTCTCTTTGCTATTCCCTTCAAAAACCTGGAGCTGTGTTCCTGAGCTGGAGTTCCATGGCTGCATCTCTACAGCTTGCTGCCAAACCTCCTTGATGGCAGCTTCAATTTAATTAAAGGAACGTGGGATAAGCATGTGCCTGTTACTGTGCCAGGTGATGAGACTAACATTGCCCTAACATCATCTACTTAAAATTTAGAGTGAAAGTAAAAGTCAGGCTTGGTTAAATAAATGTGTGGGGGAAAGAAAAATGTCATGTTGGACAGATCATTCTTTAGGATGAGTAATATTTAAGAAAACTGCCATAGGAATGAGGTTAAGAAGAAAGTTGTAGTGCAAGGTGTTCTTATACAAACCTCTACCCTTCTTTCTGAAATTCCTCTTTTATTTGATTTAAGTTTGTGTCAAACCATATCTGTATTTCATTTTCGTGCTTTGAGAAATGAATTTCATTTGATGTTCTAAGTCTTTAAGACCATGCACGGACACTATCAGGCAACTTTTCTTCAATTAATGTGATTTTTAAAAAAGTAAACAGGGCATGATTTAGTTGCAGACAATATTTTGTGCTTCCCTTGAACCTGTGTAGATTTTCTATCTTTTTTCCTTTGATTTTCATGTGCTTTGGTCATTAGGCGTGTATTCCAAGTATTCTACTTGGTCTTTCCTCCACTTACTTATGATGTTTTCCTTTGGGGTTTTTGTCGAGTTGCTCTGGTGCTAAAGTTGTAGAAGTCATGAAAATAGCTTGAGAAACAATGATCCATACACCTATAGGTTAATTCTTAGGTTAGTAGTTAATTCTTAGGCTCTAGCCATGTGGTAGAAGCCTTTCTTTCTTCAGGCTCCATTATTCTTTAACAGAGCCAAATTCAAGCCACCTGTTTAGCTTCTCCTCTGCTTATTAGGGATAAGGAGACCAGACTGGCTTACAAAGGAAAATGTCACTTTTCTCCAGAAAAGTCCAAGAACTTCTGGGGCAAGCTCTTTTCAGAAGCCCTATATTCAGATCCTCATTCTGCAACATCTCTTATAGCCAAGATTTCACTAAGCCAATGACCACATCCTCACACTACAAGTCCAAATTGCCTGACAGCACCTGCAGCTGCTTTGCTCAGAGACAAATATAGCTAGAGCTGGAATTAGAGTCAAGTCAGGAGATATTCCAAACACCATCTTCCAAGAATGTGTAAAGTGATTACAAACTGTTTAAATTTTTTTCATTAGTAGATCTCTTTGTTCAATTTTATCATAAATGGAATTCTAGATTGAAGCTGAGTTTCACGAAAGCAGTCTGTCTTTGGGCCAACCCCCCATTCCACCGTTGCTATACCTCTCTTGAACCATAGTGACCCAAGGAACATAGTTTAAAAAACAGTGATCTATTTCTATTTAGCATACATTGAAAAATATTCAGAATAATTTTTAAAGTAAATCTTGGTGTTCAGCAGGTATATTTTTTACCTATTCCTGTGCAGAAGTAGAATATCCATCTATTCTGGTATCTGTTCTTTTACAAGAGGAAGCAAAATATCCTTTCTTCTATGAAAAATATCAAAAAAAGGGGGCTTAGTCTTAGTGGAATGCATACAAAATACACTAAGACTCCTGTTTCTATTGCTTGTGTGCAGGGCTATTGGTACAAATGATAATGAAAATAATTTCTAAAATATTTTAAAAATCATCAAGCTAAAATGATTGAAGGTCTGACAAGGTATTAAACTGCTGACTCTAATCTAAAGTTCAAGAAAATAGTTACCAAGTGTTTCTGAGGCTTCACTATCATCAACATTCTAGTTGTCAAAAATAATAATTTGTTTTATAAGTATGGCCTTCTAGTCTCTTTAGCAATCTCTGGAGCCAGATACTCAGGTTTATATCCCATCTGATAACATGCTAGCTGGGTGACACTGGGCAAGCTGCATATGTCCTATGGATCTAAGTCTCTAGTTCTGTAAAATGTCCATAATAAAATCAATTGCCTTGTAGAGTTTTGAGATAATTAAGTGACTTAATCCTTGCATTGAATAAGAATGGTGTGAGACATATGGTAAGAACTCAATAAATAATTTTTAGTTATTAATTATTTTGTGAGGATTCCATATAATATAAATTGTTTAATGCTACCTCAAATCACATTTGGAAAGAGCAGGGTATAAATACATATTAATATCCATGCACAAATGCATTCCCATGTAGGTGAAATATTTTTTCTAGAAAATGACATCATGTCCTCAACAAAATGTTAGCAAATTGAATCCAACAATGTATAAAAAGAATTATATATTATGACCAAGTTGGGTTTTTTCCAGATATGCAAGGCTGGTTCAATATTGAAAATCAATTCCTATGTTCCATCACATCAACAGGTTATAAAAGAAAAATTATTGAATATACCAATAGATGTAGATCAATCATTTAACAAAATCCAACACCATCCAACTAATCACTGAGAGAAGCCTCCTCAACTTAATAAAGAGCACCTACAAAAACCCTTCAATTAAAACCAGACTTAAGGTTACATAATAATTTCCCCTTAAGATCAGGAACAAGGCACGGATGTCCCGTCTCACCACTACTATTTGTCATTGGACTGGAAATCCTGTTACTAATAAGCAATTATTGCAAGGTTGCAGGGTTTAAGGTCAATATGCAAAACCAATTGCTTTCCTATATACCAGCAATGAATGCTTGGAATGCAAAATTTTAAATGCAATATCATTTTTTACTGAGATACTGGGACTGGGATTGAACCCAGGACCTTGTATATGGGAGGCCATCGCTCAACCACTGAGCCACATCTGCTCCCCTACATGCAATACCATTTACATTAGCATACAAAAATGCTACATACATAAATCTAACAAAATAGGTACAGAATCTATATGAGGAAAATTACAAAACTCTGACAAAAGAAATCAAAGATATAAACAATTGGAGAGATATTCCAATTTTATGGATAGAGATATTCAATATTAAGATTCAATTCTTCCAAATTTGATCTATTGACTCAATGCAATCCCTATCAAAATCCCAGGAATTTATCTTATGGATATCAACAAACTGATTTTAAAAGTTTATATAAAAAGACACATTTTTAAAAAAGAATAGCCAACATAATACTGAAGAAGGAAAACAAAGTTGGAGGACTGGCATTACCTAACTTTCAAAATTACTATTAAGCTACAGTAATTAAGACAGCATGGTATTGGTAAAAGAATAGACAAATTGGTCAATGGGACAGAAAAGAAAGCCCGGAAACAGACCCATGAAAATACTGTCAACCAATTTTTGACAAAGGAGCAAAGGCAATTTAATGAAGGAAGGGCAGTTTTTTCAACAAATATGGCCGGAACAATTGGAAATCCATATGCCAAAAAAATAAGAATGAATATAGATATAGTTCTTACACCTTTCACAAAAATTAACTCCAAATGGATCTTAAAACAAAATGTAAAATGCAAAATTATAAAAACTTCAAGAAGGTAACAGGAGAAAATCTAGGTTTTAAAAAGCTAGATACATCAAAGGCATGATCCATGAAAGAAAATTTGAAAAGTTGGACTTCATTAAAATTAAAAACCTCTGCTTTGCAAAAACTCTCCTTAGAGAACCAAAAGACAAGCCAAAGATTGGGAGAAAATATTTGCCAAATACACATTTAATATAGGACTTGCAAACAAAATATACAAAGAACTCTTAAAACTCAATAAAAAGAAAACAACTAAAAAGTGGACAAAAGATGTGAGCAGACACAACACCCAAGGAGATATACATTTCCTATGTCCATAGGAAATTGCAAATTAAAACAGCAATGAGATACCACTATATACCCACAGAATGGCTACAATCCAAAAAACTGACAATACCAAATACTGCTGGGGATGTGGAGCAATAAGAACATTCTTTCATTGCTAATGGGAATGCAAAAGAGCATGGCCACTTTGCAAGACAGTTTGGCAGTTTCTTACACAGTAAACATAGGAATATCACTCCTAAGTATTTGCCCAAATGAACTGAAACCTTATGTACACACAAAAGCCTGCACAAGAATGCTCATACCTGCATTGTTCATAACTGCCCCAAAATTGGAAGCAACCAATATGTCCTATGTTAGGTGAATTTATAAACGAACTGTCATACAGCCATAAAATAGCACACTATACAGTGATAAAAATGAGCTATCAAGCCACAAAAAGACATCAAGGATACTTAAGTCATTCTGAAAATACTTCACTGAATATGATTCCAACTATATGACATTCTGGAAATGCCAAAAGTATAGAGTAAAAAGATCAATGTCTGCTAGGGGATCAGGGGGAGGGAAGGGAATGAATAGCTGTAGTGCAGGGGAATTTAAGGGTGTTGAAAATATTCTATATGAAACTCTAATGGGTGATGCCTGTCATGTTTGTCAAAACCCAAAGAACTCTGCTATACCAAGAGTGATCCTTATTCAAGCTATGAACTACACTGAATAATAATGTCTCGATATTAGTTCATTAATTATAACAAATGTACTACACTAACGCAAGATGTGATAAGAGAGGAAACTGTGTAAATGTAGGGGTTGGAGAGTAGGTTTATGGAACTCTATATACTATCTCATCAATAAAAATAATCAGTAAAAAATGATTCCATGTCTAAAATGCCCCAAGGCCTGGCATCTCTGGAATCCAGAATATCAGAGATTCATCTTCTTAGCAAGAACAGAATCTCCCCTAGCCCAAGCCCCAGTCTATGTGTAACTCTTTCCCAGGTTTTAATCTCTGCCAGTTAAATCCCAAACTAGCATTAAACTCAGAAGAAGCAATTGTTTCTATGCTACTGGGACAAATGTTTTTATAATTCATTAAAACACATGATTATTGTATAAATGAAATAACAAATAAATAAACAGGTTATATACCATTATAACTTTATAATAAGAAAAGAACAAGAAATTAAGCTAATCATAAAAACTGATTAAATTATTTAAAATACCTTTCTAGCTTAGAGAGCAATCATTTTGCATCTAATAGGCTACATGTTGAGTGGATTTTGAAGCATAACATTTACAGTATATGATAAATTTGAGTAATAATAATAGTACAGTAAATTACTATCTGCTTTTGATTTGATACAAATGAAATACCATTTGACTTCGCTTCTAGAATAAGAAACACATGAAAGCAAAATAGGTCTGCTTTTTAGACTAGCTGCCTTTGATTTACTGTTATAGTACTACCTTGTTTTATGGGTTCTGTAATATCAGCCCATTTGATTCAAAATGAATAAATGATGAATTATTCATAACATGTAAAAATTAATCAGGTAAGTCTTGTTTTAGAGACCTTACTCTGAAAAAAGACAAAGCCTCCATATAGATCATGGAGTATATTTTTAAAATAACATTGAATTTTCTGTTAAAAATTAAGTCTAAAATACAATATATTTTGCAAGATCAGACACAACATCTTCAAAGAAAAGCATTTATCTGAATGAGAACATTATAACGTGTAGATTTATGCACAAGAATTCAATATAACCATAGACAGGCAAACAATCTATCTCTGCTTCTTTTTCCATCTAATTTTAAATCACATTGAATAATACATAAATTGAACCGATGGCTTGTATAAGGTATTGAGATCTTTGGAGAAATAACACTATCTCTTGTAAAGTCTATAACTTTGGAAGTGTGCAATTGTGATTTTTAATGTGGTTAAGTATTTATGATTTCAATGTGTTGGCACTCAAATTCCTCTAATCTGAAAAATAGAGGGAAATACCTACTCCAGTGACTTATCTAAATATCATAACCTTACCAAGGTTTCATCCATACATGGAGCTTAACTAGACATATGAAAGTGCAGCATTTTTTTCTCATTCTTTTATTTCTCTTATACTGTCTTAAAGGGACAGGTCCTTCTATTTGATGTGAAAGAGGTTGAATTTTTTTACTGACTTAACAAAAAGAGATGGGTCCCCTTCTCATGGTGCACATGAATCTCTCATATTGATAGGGATAATCTGAAGAGTTTTTCAATTATAAATGGAAATATCCTATTACTACTGGATACAAACAGAATTCACTCAATGTGTTAATACTCTAGCTTGCCTGGGTGAGGTAAAAAGGAAAAGGGAGTGGCAAAAAGAGAAATGCCTAATGAGACTGAACCTAAAAAGAGGCATGGTAGGTGGCACACCTGGAGAAAGCTAAGAATACCCAGAAAAACACCCCATAAATGACTTAGGTTCCTTGGCTCTGGTGATACAAATTGTGTGGAATGTACATTGTGTCTTCCTCATCACCTATCAGTGATTTTCTCCATTCTAATCTCCTGAGCTTTTGAATCAGAAGTTTTCCTGTTGGAGGACTAGCTTTCAGTACAGTCCAAAAACATGTAACAGATTTGACAACCCACAGATTCAAATGAGCAATAAATATTGCATTTCTTAATTGTATCTAAGTCATTTATATCCAGCTCAGAGACCACATTATGCTGGGCTGACAGGAAAGCCAGCTCTGGCTATATTAGATCCTGCTTGTGCTCTCTAGGTACCTGCAAAGATCTAAGAAGCTCACTTACACCTATGCTTGGAAAAATGGAGGTTCTACTAGCAGATCCAACCTAGTCATTGACAATATTCTTGTGTAAGGCCTCCTGGTCTTTGTCCTGGAGCTACTGTCTGCTTCTGAATCTCTAGTAAGGAAAGGGAATTCTTGCCAAGGATGGAAATCTGGCACCTGAATTCTAGCCTACCTCGTGTTACAATACGTACACACATTTTGAGGTCTAGCCAATCCACGCACCTCAGAGTACTTCCTAGGAGCAATCAGAGATCCAAGAGACTGCAATCATGCATCCAATTTGCATTTTGGAAGATAACTCTTCATTCTCTTCTTTCTACCCTTAAATAACAAATGCAGATATTATCGTTATTTTAACAGTCACAAATATCAGTTGCCAAGCAACAGATGGTTAAAGCCACTAGTGATTGCAACAAGATGTAGTTCATTTGTCATCCCACCCTCTAATATCCATTAGTCAACCAGTAAACATCATATCTATTCATACCAATTGACACAGTCTCAAACTCAGCACAAATTTTAAGGCTAATCAATGATATATTATATGACATATTAATAACTGCTTGTGGGAGCATCAATAATAATCTCTCCTCCAACTATGCTTTCCAAAGTTTAAACCACATATCTTAGGAAAACAGCACAGAAGTATACTAAAGGTTTTATTTTTCCATGATTCATTTGGTGAATAAATATCCCCAGACTATGATCCATTGACTGAAGGACACACAGAGGGCAGAATGAAGGAAAATGCCCAGGTCGCCCAACATAAAGTCTTCATGAGTTATTGCATAGAACTCCTTTTTATTATTCTATTCCTGAGCTCGTTTGCTCTTTTTAACAAGGTATCAATTCCTTTATATTATTAAAAATAATTTTTCAAAACATGACTCTGTTAAGGCACGTATCTAGTATCATTGCTCTAGAACAAATTGGTAAGTCTTTTTTTCCCCTCGTGCCATCAATATGAATTCTATTCCCTAATACAAGGATCCCCTAAGGCGAATGTCCTTTATTTTAAGAAAATTGAAACCTGCTTTAACTACTTTAAGACACATGGGTAACATTTAGAGGAATTAAATGGTTTCTTTCCACTCAATAAATATTCCCTGTACATGTTAACAATTGTGATAGGTTCATGAGTCAATTTGGCCAGGTGATGGTGCCCAGTTGTTTGGTTAAACAAGCACTGGCCTTATTTTTACTGTGAGGATATTTCTTGGTCTCAACTCCTCAATAAGTTGATTGCATCTATGGCTGATTAAATCTACAGTCAATTGAGGAGATTGCATTTAACAATGAGAGATATCTCATCCAATCAATTGAAAGCTTTAAAAGGAGAAATAATGATTTCAACATTCAGAGGAGAGAATTTTCATCTCTACTTCAGCCAGCCAGTTTCTCCTGGGGAATTCTTTGAAAACCTTCATTAGAATTCCCAGCTTGCAGCCTGCCTTATGGAATTCATACATGCCCATCTCCACAGTCACATAAGGAAAATTTTATAAAATCTCATAATATTTATTGATATTTCCTGCTGGTTCTGTCTCCCTAGAGAACCCTAACACAACAATCATTCTTTACTTATGAGAACAAAATCTAGATTCTGAAAACTTTAAAGTAGTTATATATAGCAATTGAGCTTTCAGTGAGACTTATGCCACCAATTTAATATTGATTTTTTCACTTGTTTGTGTGTTGTATGTTTTTACTTTTTTTGGTGCATCACTCATAGAAGCACTGCAATACTAGCTAGGTCAATGCATGGATTGCATGGAGCAAGCTCTTATTCCATCTCCCAGTTCTAAAAATCTGTTTAATATGTTGTTGTTGGATAGAGGACATATCAAATATTAAACTGATAAGAACAGATACCACACTTGATCTTAGCCAAAAAGCCAAGAAGCAATGTGTGTTTTGTTTTAATTGCCCATGAACAGTTGTGAGGACAGTCTGACTTTAAAGACAAAAAATTCTGGTAACAACTGACAAAAGAGGATACCCCACTGAGAAAAATTGCTGAGGTCAAATTGGTTTTTATTAATTTCTGAGTTTATTAAATACTATCTTGGAAATGGAGAAAGTTGCATTAAGGATTTCAACTTTACAATTTATTTGTATGAAATAACTATAATACCGTAAATTAAGAATGGGATATTACAATTATAGAAAAATTTACAAGCTTTAATGGAATAAACAAAACAGATGAAATGATAGGACCTATATAGCTAATTCTAGAGTTTAATTCATTATGACTATTTATACTCAGTGCAGAAAACTAGCTGGACTCATTCTTTAAAAGGAGTCTGTTCAGGTAAACTTTAACAAATATATCTTTTTGATGGAAAATCAACATGATTTCTCTGAAATAAACTAGACCTCTTAAACTATTGTACACCAAAGACTGTTAGAAAAAAAAACAAAAAAACAATGAAACTGTGGCGTACTGGGTAGGTGGGCAAGATAAGAATAAATAAAAGAATGAATTCATTACTCAAAAAGCATAAACAGTAAGATAATAAGGATATATGTGGAAAAGTAAAAGTCATTCTGGCTACAACTTAAAAGCTATAACTTATCAGAATATTTTACATATGTATATGAACTTTTACAATGGTATTAAGAGGAAGTTTTCAGATATTAATGTTTAAAATTTAAAATGGTATATGTGCACCACATTCCATCACCTGTCAACATTCTACTCAATTCCATATAAAGATAAAGACCATGACAAAAAAATATAGACTGCAACCAATAGGTAAGACTGCGAGACAACCCAAAGTACATACTGGGGGACAATTCTTCAAATAACTCTAAGATATATGGAACTAGACTTAATAAAGACTCACACTGGCTTCTGAAGGAAATATTCAATGAAGATAAAATTATTTTGAGCATTTGCAATTAATAACGTACATCTAAATATATAAAGAACAAAATTCCTAAGAAAATATAATGACAAAATAGCAGAAAGAGATCTTATGATAATTCTCAGATCTTGATAGAAGAAAGCATTAAAATTATCAATAATCTGAATAATACAATTAATAGATATAATGTGGTCTAAATTATTAAAAGCATACGGTAATTATAAATGAAATGACAAAATCCAATGCAATATTTAATTATCCATATATCATTGTCATAATAGGGCCATTTTTTTACCCATGAATTCCTTAAAGAGTGTATAGATTATGTTGCACCAGAGTAAAATAATTGAAAATAAGTTGTTAAGTAAATAAGCATATACTCAAAGACATTCCTCCCAAAAGAGAAATGAAATATACTATTATTTCAAGGCAGAGCAGCTGCCTTTCCAGAACAAATTGAAAATGGTTGCATGCCATGTCTAGCCATAGGACCTGGTATGTCTTATAGGATTCCCTTGACCTGAATATGGACTGAGAACAGCAGAATAGAAAAACCCCTGGACTAACTAAGAGAATGATTGCTTGTTAATCATTGGTGAGTATATTGCACCCACTCAGTTCAGAAGCATCATCATGACACACGCCCTTCAATGGCTGGTCATAATGTATGCCAGTAGAAATTTGAAGCAAGACCAGGGAAATGAGATGAGAAAATCATGAACTGAAAGATGTTTGCTGGAATTGATTTCATTACATTTTGGACATAAAGGGTGACAAAAGGGGACTTCAAATGTAAATCAAATATAGTTATATCTTAAAACAAGTACTAACTCTTGCCCCAAGGAAGAAATCCATATCCAAATTATAAAGCAGTGGAAAATCACCCAACAGAAATTGCTATACTTATGGGATGCAATTTTTAAAAGCCATAAAGAAAGGAAAATAGAAAACTTCCAATGCTTTTAAATAATAAATGAGGAATAGTGAAAAAAGATCCTTAAGTTCTAAATTAGATAATTCAGAAAACATTTTAAATGTTAATTCTCATAGATACGGGAAGTGGTTAATCAAATTGAATTCAGAAATTAATCAAGAAATCAAGAAATTAATCAAGAAATCAGGAAAATAGTATAATGATGAATGGCACATGTTATAAATTAGCAAATACTATCTAATAATTTAAAATTTAGTAGTACTCTGCACCTTTCAAAGCGATATTATTTCTATTATTTCATTTTACTCTGATTTATAAAAAGAAAACAAGTGAAGAATTAATAGATAAAAAGATTGAGGGTCAGAAATTTGAGATAAGTTATCCAAAATTGCTTTTAATCATTTTTTCTGAGCTCATTGCTACTTCCACATCTTCAAATTACCGTCTTTAAAAATATTTTTTATTCTCCCCTTTTCCTATAAGTTATACTTTCTTTTCACCTAAAAACTATTTATGACACTTATCGACTCTCTTTCCTACTCCCACCGAAAGGTCTTTACCCTCGATTTGATTAATATAAGTTGTCAGCGATTGCATTTCCTTTTTTCACGTTAACTATAAGAAATAAATTTGTTTTCATGACACAATTCAGTGTCTTAACAAATTAAAACTACTTAATACAGAGCATGACCCCAGGTAGCCTCTTATTGAGATAATGTACAAGACAGGAAAGTCAAGCTTGATAGAGTTTATTCAGGAGGACCTCATTCAAGCACAACTCAGAGGCACAATTCAGATTTCACAGCATGTTACAAATTTATTGCATCACCACAGTGAGAGGGGGAGGATAAAAAAACATTAAGAATTATTTTGTTATTTTTGCTGGAGTTGCATGAAAATGCAGTCAACAGTAAAATGTAAGATGTTAGAAGATACAAAAGATTATATTACAGTATATATTGGTTTAACTCTGCCATAATTCAATTTGGAAAATGTCATATGCAAACATAGCTCTAGAGTTTTCACTTAGATTAAACTAGGAAAAATAGTCTGTACAAAAAGAAACGGGGTTCAAATAAAATAAAGCCAAAACTATATAGAATATATTTTTGTTCAATCTTTTATTAACAGCAAAAGAATCAACACATAATTAAATTAATTATTTCAGTGCATTGACAAAAATTTCCAAGGATTATTCTGCTTTCAGTGAGTGGCTTTTATTTCAAGGTTTTAAAATATTTTAGAAATACTGTAAACCTTTTAAATATTTATGCCACATTTTATGTGAAATTGTAATTGTTTCATAAAAGTTCTCTGATAATCTTAAAGCAGTCTACTAAATGTCTTTGGTGTGCTTTAAATGTTTACAAGTTCTATCCCTTCTAAAGACCACTACAGAAACACATTACTAATAATTTGTCTTTATAAAATAATTTTTAAAACCACTCAGTCCTCCCGGAAATCAATATACTTTGCATAGAAGTTTTTTCCTTTGCCTACATACATTTTATGAACAGAAAGTCAGACAATGTATTAAAAATAAATTCAAAGGAAACATTTCTTCCTAGTACTAGTTAATAAAGAGCAAACTAGCTGATGATTTGGACTATGAAATATTCTATTTCTGGCTTAGTATCAAAGACCCTCACAGCAGCAATGTCACAACCATTTACACTACAGGTGTAAGTCAAGCGAGCAAACAGTAACTACTACTCTAGGTTCTAGAGAGAGCTGTATCAAACGTAATCTAGCTAGCATAGAAGTTATAAAATATTTGGGAACAGTGAGTGGGCATATAATGGATGCCACTACTGAGAAAATATACATTGCCCTTGGTTTCAGACCATCTGGTTGGAATGACGTGTTTTACATAAACAGCTGTGATTAAAACTAATAAGGAATACTATAGGGTAAATTCATGGTACTATTCTAGCACTTCCTTGTAAAGAGCACCTAATCTGGGTGGCTGGGTAGGGGTGGGATGTACTGAATATCAGACACTGCTCAGGAAGAATAGATGTTTACATGTACCTTATGTAGAAGTCGGATTTAGCATAACGAAGGTGTTGGGGGAGGGCTATAGGAATAGCAGAGAGAACAAGTCTAGAGTCAAGAGAGAGAAAGATTGTCAATTAAATGTCCTGTCAGTAGGGGCCTCACATTTTTGCCGCTCCACTTAAAAGAAAGAATTGGAACTGGAGTTGTAAGAAGTGGCTACGTCATGAAGTCACTGTAAATCCTTTTAAGAAGCTTTGCTTTCAGCCGTAGGCTAATGGAAAGCCACAGAGAGATCAGAGGGATTTCTTAACATCTCAAAAAATTTAATGAAGTATCATTTTTTCAGGCTACTCAGGTTCAGGAAATTTGAATACTTACTGTGAGATCAAAAGATATGAGGTAATTTACAAAATGTGAACTCCATAATATGTCATTTAGGTTACATTATTGGGACTCAAGTAGGTGCCTTGCACTAGACTATATTTTAGGAATAGTAGTGACATAAGTCTTTCAAGGGATCTAACTAGGACTACCTTAGATTAAATGAGAGCAAAAATGGCAGTCGTGTTAAGAGGCTACCATAGTAATTCAAGTTAAAGATAGATTAACACAAAAAAGGAAAGATGCAACATTTCAGAATTACCTTTGGCAGGATTGCAGAGATAGCATAGATAAGTAAATAAAGGGATAATTCAAGTTGAGAAACTAGTCTGATCAAAGAGACAAAAACATTACATTAATATCAAAAAGATTTTCAGAATGATTATAACCACAGACATTAACGGGATAATTGAGAACACTATGAACAACTTAATGCAAAATATGACAATTTAAATGATCAGTTGACACATCTCTTGAAAAACACAATTTAAAATGACTAACAAATTGAGAAACAGAAAATCTGGATAGCACTATCTCTATTAAAGAAAATCAATTTGTTGTCAAAATCCTTGCCCAAAATAAACACCATATTCGGGTTGTTTCTTTGGTAAATTCAATTTAATTTTCAAGGAAGAAATAGTATCAATCTTTCACAAGTTGTTTCAGAAAAAAATATGAGGAAGGAATACTATTATAAGGTCACCATAACTCTAATGTAACACCTAAAAAAAGACAATACAAAGACAGAAAATTATAGACATAAAACCTTCATGACTATAGACACAAAATTTCCTCAAGTAGCATTAGCAAATTAAATGGAACAATATATAAAAATGGTAATGCATCATTATGAAGTAGGATTTGTCTCAGAAAAGCAAAATTGTTACATTTGAAAATCAACTAATATAAGTCACCATATGAACAGAATTTTTAAAATATCATTATTTTAATAGGTTAAAACAATCAATGTCTTTCACAAAGTTCAAAAGCTATTCGTGAGAAAAACTCTCAGGACCCCAGGAATAATATAGAATTTTCACTAAGTGATAAAGTTCATTTAATAAAAATCTTCAGTTAGTATGTCATTTCAAATGAAAAAATCCCACCCCACTCCCATAGGTTCTGTGCTTTCACCATAACTCAACACCATACCAGGGCCCTGACATTGTAATTAACCAAGATATAGAAGTAAAAGCCATGAAGTTCATAAAAAAAGAGAAACTGCCTCTGTTGGCAGATGATATGATTGATTACAAAAAAATAACAAGGCATCTGCAAAAACTAAAATGAATACCTGAATACATCACAGCAACACAATATAAAATTAAGAAACAAAAGTGCATTCTTATGTACTAGTAGTCAACAATTGGAAACATAAATTATATATATATTATTCCATTATTAGTAATAAGAAAAATATAAAATAGGGAGAAATTTAACAAAAGATGTGGGAGACCTAAAGAAAACCTGGATGAATATCCAGATAATTATTCTGAGTATTAAAGCCAACTCCAAACATTTACATACTCTGATTCTATTTAAATAACATTCTTGAAATGATATTAGAGAGATGGAGAACAGACGAATAGTTGCCAGGCAGTGTTTAAGGAAGGGATGGGGGCTGGCGGGAAGTGATAAAATCACAGCAGGAGCGATATTTGTGGTGATGAAATATTCTATGCCTTGACTATATTGACATAAATACTTTGGTTGTGATATTGCACCTTAGTTTTCCAAGATTTTACCATTGAAGTAGATGAGGTAAGGAACATGCAGGATCTCTATATACTGTTTCTTACAACTGCATGTGAATCCACAGTAATTGCAAAATAGGAAGCTCAATTTAAAAACTGAGGATATCATTTGAACTGACACTTCACCAACAAGAAAAGATTTTCACCTAATCTCTGGAATCTGTGAAAATGTTACTTTACATGGCAAAAAGGATTTTACAGCTGTGATTAAGAAAGTCTCATCCATATGCCCCATGGGATCTAAACTCCCTCTCAATTACAAGTGGAGTGGGCATCACCATCACAGAAACCTCAAGTTTGGGGAATGGACAATGGACTAGAGTAGACTTACAGTTGTTCTACCGTAGACTTGTAATCGTAGCCATGGAAGAACTTTTATCATGGATGTGGAGGTTCTGGGGGGAAACAGGGAAAAATAGGTGTAATTTGGGGGCATTTTTGGGACTTGGGTATTATCCTGAATGACACTTCAATGACAGATACAGGCCATTGTATATCATGTAATAACTTGCAAAAATGTGCGGGATGTAACCTATAATCATCGCTTAGTGGCAATGCTCCAAGATGTGCTCATCAATTGTGACAAATGTACACACTAATGAAGGATGTTGCTGATGTGCAAAAGAGTGGGAGGACTAGGGAGCGGGGCATATGGGAATCCCCTATACATTTATATAACATTATGTAATCTAAGTTTCTTTTTAAAAAATTAAAAATACATTTTTTTAAAAAAGTTAAGGGCCTTGAGACAGGAAGATGATCCTGGATTATCCAGGTGATTCCAATGTAATCACAAGGATCCTCATAAATGGAAGGCAGGAAATTAGACTCAGAGAAAGAGCAATCACATTAAGAGTCAGAGGTCAGAATGACGTGGTCATGAGCCAAGTAAAGTGGGAAGCCTCTAATAGGTGGAAAAGGTCAGGAAATGGATCTTTCCCTACAGCCTCCAGAAGGAACATGGCTCTGCAGACTCATTTTAGGCTTCTAACCTCAAAAATTGTAAGAAAATCAGTTTGTGTTGTTCTAAGCTACTAAACATGTATGTTGTAATTTGTTACACAAGCAACAGAAACTAACATACAGAAATTCTACCATAATCAGAAGTAGAAGTCCTTATTTCTTCCTAGTTCTCATATTGACTAGCACATAGAGCTCATGTATTATGGATTCTCCAAAGGAAAACAAATGTTCAATTTAACTTTTAAATTTAAACTTTTGATGATCAACTGAAATTTCTAATGTAGATCCAGATCAGAATATAATATACTGCTAAGATTTTTTGCTAAAACCTGCTAAGGTCAAACAATTTCATTATTTTAATAAGAAGTAGTTGTGAGAGAAGGCTCTAATAAGAATAATTTACTGATATATTTTAAAAAACAGAACTCATATCCATTCCCACTATAAAATTTCATTGACAGAGTTATAGTTAGGTCTCTCAAATGGTCTTCTGAATTGCTTCACTCTAAGAAATGTGTTTAAACAATTTAAACATAATACAGAATAATGATTTTGTGTAGAATTTTGGATGGAAAATAACGACCTTAGCCATAACTTAAGTAATCTGAATGATGTGCCTCACAGACTTCAAGGCAAGGCATATGCAAATGGTGCTTCATCCATCTCACCGAGTAAAGCCTTTAGATCCTTAAATTTTACTAGAGTTTAGCTTTTTTATAGATGAATTTATTAAGAAAAATAAGTTATAGAGCTTGTTCTAGGTCATGTAGCTAACAATGTTAAAGGTTTTATCTTACACAAAACTCTTTACCTTAAGGTAAACTACTTAAAGATACATTTAATATTAAACTATAGTATGAAAGAATTTATCTATTTTTGATTGGGAATTTATATCACAAAATATTTTTTCTTAGACCTATAATTCAAAGCTTCAGAGGATTCTTTAAATTGGTATCGAAAGTAGAAGTCAAAAAGCACATATACTTAAATGAAAATTCACCAAATGGAACTCTAATAAAAAAGTTTCACAGCAATAGATCACCCTTTTTGAAGTGTCTGTCTTGAATAAAATCATCAAATTCTGTACCAACGTACAATCAAGAGGCCCAAAGTAAAACACTGTATGTTAAATAAAAATAAACATGTGTGTACATGTATCTGTGTGTATATGGCATTGTTGAATTGCTATATATAACACAGTTAGTCCTAACCTAAGTTTACATTAGAAATCTTCCCCTTCCTCTTGCTCAAAGGTTTTGTACTATTCAACTTACCTGTTGCCAAAAGTTCTCAACATTTTTCCTTCTACTGGTGAAATTCAAAATAATTATCTTTACCCACTGTGGCAGCTTGATATAGTTATGAATTCCAAAAATACCTATTGGATTATGCTTGTAAACTGGTCTGTTCATCTGGGCATGATTAAGTTATGATTAGGGCTTTGATTGGGCCACATCAGTAGGGCATTGAGCCCCGCCCCTTAGTGGGTAGGGAATTAAAGATAAAATACATGGCAAAGGACAGAGTTGGAGTTTTGAATTGGAATTCTGATGTTGGGGTCTTGAGCTAGAGCCCTGGGAAGTAAGCATACATTGGAAGTTTGTCGTGAAGAAGGAGAGAAGGCCCCGGGAAAAGAGACAAGCCGTTCCCCTGATAGTCTGCAGAAGGCCTTGTAGAGAGAACAAGCTGCTAAACCTGGAGAGATTAAGCCCCGGGAAGAGAGGAACCCAGGAAGCTGGAACCCTCATAGGCTTTGGTGAGGGAAGTAACTTATGCTTTATGGCCTGGTAACAGTAAGCTTCTACCCCAAATAAATACCTTTTATAAAACCCAACAGATTTCTGGTATTTTGCATCAGCACCCCTTTGGCTGACTAATACACCCACTACATAAAATCTAAATATATTTCTCTTGACTTCATTAGCTATTACTATTCTTCATCAATCATCTGAATTCTCCTTTTCCTGATTTCCTTTGTACTCATCATGAATCAAGACAGAAAGATGGCCAATCCTCCATTGCCTAGTGTGGAGCATATGTAAATGAGTATGAACTAATTAACAGCAATTACACAGCCAGGAAAACAGTATACAATTCCAACCCCTGCTTCCCTTAGTAAAGAGAAAATAATATGACCCAGGTACTGAACTTGCAATAAAAATAAAATAGTCTTTCAAGAAGATAACAAGAAAATATGTGTATTCAGAATAGCAGAAAAAGGAGTCTTCTAAAAATTGATATCATCCTCCCACTTCATATTCCTGCAATTACTTTGAAAATTTAGAGATCTTCTGGAAATTTTCTAGAAACTAATGTTAAACTCACCAGCTAATAGCAGATAGTGGCTTATCCGAAATGTGTGCTGGAATCAACATTTCTACTTTTCTGTATAAAAATTGTGAGTTCAAAATTATGGACAAAACCATCATAAGGAAAGTGATTATGTGAGACCTTCACACATGATGGAAGGCAGAGTCTGCCTAACCAAGCTACAGCATGTTCTGGTTGTACTGGGAAGGAAAGTGACCTGGTTTTCTCTGTGGAGTAGTAATTGGCATGCGGTTTGTATAAAGATTGCCTCTGTTTTTGAGAATGGCATGAGATGCCCAGTGAGATGGTCCTCCTTGCTTTCCTGGAATTGGTGACTAAAGTCACAGCTGAGAACAAAAGACATCTAATACCTTACATTCTAGGTTCAGAGAATCCTCCCCATTGTAGCCCTTCTCCTTTTCTGCCCCATTCCACAATCCTGTAAATACATGACCAAAACCAAGAGGCAAGAGAGGTCAACATTTGGTTTAACATTCTTGGTACACTGACATCAGGGAGCAGTGTACCGAGAAAATGTTTTATTACATTTACATGTGTTTATAAGTAGAGAATAGCATTCGAGTCCCCTGTTATCCACGTATAGGATCAACCAATGTGATCAAATATGGAAATAAGAAGGCGAATCAATACAGGCTGTCAGGTAGAAAGATATGTCACTTTTATTCTCATCCTTCACCCGTGGAACAAGACAGTAAAGCCAAGGAGGTGGAAGGTGAAGTCCCCAGTGCCCACCAAGCTAGTCTGCTTGGATGTAAGGAGGAAAACATGGAATTAAGATTGAGACTAGAGTTTTAAATCAAATAGGACCCAGTCATAATGATCAAAATGAGATTTTTAATCATCAAAAGTGATAGAAACTTTATACACTCAGAATGAGTTATCATTAAAGGAGCCAGCTATCTAGCAAGAAGATATGGGGGGTAGACTGAATCAAGTCGGTAACAATTATTAAAAAATAAAACTGTTTCGTGTGAATACGCTGTTTAGGTTCAAAGTTTTCATCAACTCAGTGATAAAGATATAAAATATATATTTGATTTTTTTCTGTATAAAAGTAACTTCTTATAACTCCATTAATAGGACCAGTGACCTCTGATAGTTTATAATCCCTATATGAATATATAAAATAGTGGAATAAAGTAAAACCAAACAGTAGTTTGCTTCTTCTTTTGTCACCTGAGAGCATACACTTTGATGTTAAAAACTGTTTAATCCAGAGAGACTTAACAGTAAATAAATTAAATATTAGATGCTGTTAAAGACACATAATATTAGAAATAAATGAAAAAAATGCAAAGGAAATGTTTGATTTTTTTTTTTTTTTTTGCAATAACACAATAATCAAGTTCAAGTTTCTTGGATTGAGCTCTTAATATTTAAAGTCACAATGTCCAGAAATAGAAGTTTTGCCACATGAATATTTAAAAATATCAAAAACATTTTTATAAATCAATATGGTATTTATAGGGAATATGCCTTTAATTTTTAGGGCATTTTGACCTTTACATGACCTGTGATGTTATAGTCATAGATTGTTTTAGTAAGGGTCCTCTAGGGAAACAGAATCAACTGGAGATATTTGTCAATAATATGAGATTTTGTAAGAGTCTCTCACGTGGCCGTGGGGATGCCCAAATCCAGGTTCCGCAGGCAGGCTGCAAACCAGGGCCTCTGATGAAAGTCCAATGAGGGTCCTTGATGAACTTCTGGGTGATGTTGGCTGTCCAAAGACAAGATGGGAAATTCTCTCTGAATGCTGAAATCGCTTCCCCTTTTAAGGCATTCAACTGATTGCATAAAGCATCATTCATTGCTGACAGCAATCTCCCTGATTGATGTAGATGTAATCAGCCATCTATGCAGTAAACTCACTGGGGACTAAAGTTCATAAATGTCCTTGTATTACAATTAGCCCAGTGCTTGCTTGACAAACTACTGGGCACAATTACCTGGCCGAGTTGACACATTAGCCTAACCATCCCACAGACTTTGCTCAGATCTTACTCATATCCTGATGACAGGGTGAATGAAGTCCAAACCAAATATCTAGACCCAACCCCATCCACAAATAGGTGTAATGCCATCTAGAACAATCATTTCATGGGAATCTCTTTACTTACAGTTTTCTCCTAGAGCTTTGGGATACTAAGATGCTTAAGATAAGTAAATTTACCTTTTAAAGGTAATAATTTACTGGGAAGACTGGATTGTACTTACAAATTATAATGTAAGAGGAGCATTTCTTAAGAGTGCAGTAACTACATAGATAAAACTGCAGGCTTGTGGGGCATTCGATGTCTGAGAAATGATTTTTGGCTGGAAGATTTATTAAAATTTTAAGAAAAAGCAGTTAAGTCGGGTAAAAAGTGTTAATTTCTGTTTAGGGCAAGAAAGCTAATTGTTTCAATATGTTTGTATGACATGAAATAATTCCCTGATTTTAACCAAGCTTTATGCCCAATCAAATGTTCACACATGAATGTTACAATATTACAGTGTGAGTTCCTTGAATACCAGACTGGGTATTTTTTTTTAATGTCTGTATCTCTAGTAGAGCAAAGAATAGTTCCTGGTACTTTACTGGGTTATAAACCCATGCCTTTTCCTTTACCAAAGTTTAAACACACAATTTGCCTGATCACAAAACTTTTTAAAAAATTCTTCTTTATCAGGAATATTTGTTAAAATTAAAAGATAAAGGTGATCAGTGAACTTATCACATTCTTTCACCAAGCAGGAAGTTCTAGTAGAGATTGGCATTGGATTTAGACAGGATGAGGTCTCTTCTTCCCAGGCTACAAGGATTTGGGAGGAATTTTTGGGCAAAAGTAGAATGGATCTGAAGATATTGGCCTTGAGCATCTTGCATGGGTCATAAAAAGTCCTTTTTTCTCATTAGATGAGGTTACAGAAGAGTCAAGGTTTCAAGGAGCCCTTAGACATTTAAGAAAATATAATTTTTTATTCTTTCAAGATCCAACATCTTTTTTTTTCTTTCCTTGATTTGTTTTTTGGCCATATGGCAAGAAAAATTAATTGATATAATTTAAAAACTTGTCTTTCTTAGTTTATCTTTGAACACAATACTATGGGATGGCTTACATGGAATTCTCCTTTAAAAATATCTTTTAAGAGTATTTTGATTTTCAGTGTTGAGCTGAAGCTTAGCCTTTCACCAGTAGTATGACACCTGTGGTTAACTTCAAGGATTCATTTAATAGCAAATATTTATTGATTACCAATTACAAAGAAAATGGAGATTATAGAGGAAAAGAATGAAAAGAAATATAAGCTTTAAAAGGATATGTCATTATATGGAATCTATTATGTATATCTCCTTATTAAACACCAAGGTATGATTGCTAAAATGATCTTGCACAAGTAATTCTGAAGCTATTCATTAAATTCTTTATGCAGAAAATAAATATTTTTCAAAATATTTATTTGCACAAAAAAAATTGAATAATTGAGCAAATGAATTTTCTGGAAAAATTTCCAGGCTTTATCATTGTATAGCAAATTCCATCTCTAAGTCAATGTTAGTGACTAGTCAAAAAATTCTTATACAAAACCAAGACCACCAATACTATGAATTGATAATGGATACAAGAGTTGCTGGCAAGAAGCTAATATCAAAAGCTTTCCTGCATATTTATGTGGCAAACTGTAAATTTTATACACACACATGCACACAATTAAAAATGCTTAGGACATCTTAAAAGACTTTACTATAAAATAGTTTGAAGCTAAATATCCCAACAAAATATTGAGTTCCAGTGATATTAATTCTGTTGTAAGAATTATGGAGGGCTGATTGGTTATCTTGCTAAATTATTTACTGACTTAATGCAATCACACTAAAAAAGTCAGGAAAGTGCTTTCAGAATGAGGGTACTGGCTAATACAATGAAAATATTGAGATTCACATATTATCAAATATTATCTATAAATTCATGACTCCTAATGTCTAAAAGTGTTCTAACGAAGTATTTCACAAATACTGGTGTGCCATTGCATTTAGAAACTATCATTCTAATGGATATTATTGAATGAGAGAAGGAATTAGAATTATGTAAGGGAGCAAAGACAGGGAGAAATATATGAAGTTGGAGGAACTGATAAAATTGAAAACAAGAAAGAATAACCAAAGAAAGAAAAAGAGCTAACTAACAAACAGCTTTGGTGTGTATGATTTTAAAGTTAAGTTTGATAATAATAGAGAGATGTTTTCATCTTTGAGGAATAAATAATAGGGTTTAGATAGATTTTATGGAAAGATAAAACAATCTTTTTCTTGGCTAATTTCAACTCAAAATAATAGCAGAATTAAGTGAGAGGACTAACAAATATACCTAGCAAATTTATCTTATCATAAATATGATATTATTCTAGTACCATGAAATTAATTCTTTATCAGAAGAAATAAGAACAATAATAATAACAAGAAATTACTCAATAGTTATCTCTAAGTGCTTAAAATTCTTTCAAAACTCTAATTAGTTACTCATCAGAACTTCTGAAACTATCATAGGTTTAGGAATGAAAATGATCACTGTGAAATTGAAGTTCTATTTTTCTTTATACTTTCATCCTGTGTTAACTGATAACTTTCACATGCATGTATTCAGTGCTGATTTACAGTACTCTCTGAGGCACCCATAAAAGTACAAATATCAGTACCCACTTTATGATTTAAGCAAGAAATACCTTTCCTAGAGAGAACTGGGCAAGGTTAAATGCATTCCTCTTGCCACGCTCAAAATTTTACCCGAATTATGTATTCAGGGTATAATCAGCATTTGAGAACAAAAAATAAAAAATAAAATAAAAACACTGAAGCTGAATGGAAAATATACCACAAGCAGAGAGGTAGCCTTAGTACCAAAACTCAATGTGGCTAAAGAGGGTTATGACTGATAATTTTAATGATTTAACCAACTATTATCTAGTAATGCTCAACTTCTCAAAGTAGATGTTTGACTTAGGGGGGTTAACATTACCTTTCTGAACTTTAATTTCTCCACGATAAAATAGAAATCTTAATATCTATCTAATCTGATTTTCTTGAAGATTAAATGACATAACCTATTTTAAGCAATTAGCACAGTGTCTGGCAACTTTTGAAAGCTCCATAATACATTGTGTTTCCCTCACTCTTCACATAGCAGCTAAAGAAGCTTATTTTGAAATTGAAACTTAGCCTCGCATTATAGGGTGCCTAAAAGTTACCTCCTGAGAGCATCCTGGTTGCTCACATGTGGCCTCTCTCTAAGCCAAACTCAGCATGTAAATGCATTACATTCCCCCAAGCATGGGACATGACTCCTGGGAATGAGCCTCCCTGAACCAGGGGATTACTACCAAGCACCAACTAGCAATGCAAATGGAAAAAGACCTTGATCAAAAGGGGGAAAGGATAAAGACAAATAAGTTTATATGGCTAAGAGACTTCAAAGTAAGTCAGGAGGTCATTCCAGAGGTTACGTTTATAACGCATCTCAGCAGGATCTCATTGACTGCCAAAGTAAATATTGCCTCAAATAGTGGGTCTCCTGAGGTCTCTATAGCCATCCAGACACTACAGGCAGGCCAGACAGCTCAGGAGTTTGGTGCCCTGCCAGTGGGCCTTACTGGGGAATTTATGTTCCCCAGTGTGACAGAGCAGGACTCAGTTGTGGTTTCCCTGCACATGGCTCTTCTGATCCTTCTATCTGAACCTCTAGGTAGTATGAGAGTAGATAGCTGTATGTCCAAGAGACTTAAATCTTTGAGCTGTCCATGTGCCAGCTGGGCCTTGAATCTCAACAGAGTTGCAACACCTACTCTCCAGTTCATTGGACTCTCCCAGGACAACTAACAAAGAGATGGTGATGGGCAACCACCATCCCAAGGAACAGAGAGAGTCTGCAACTGCAAGCAAGATAACCCCATCCATCTGCCCCATGGGATCTAAGCCCCTTCTCAATTAGAGATGGAATGGGCATCATCATACCAGAAGCCTCAGAATGGGGAATGAATGATGGACTAGAGTAGACTTACTGTTATTCTACTATAGACTTATTGTGATTCTAGCCATGGAAGAACTTTTATCATTGATGTAGAGGCAGTGGCCACTGGAGGTGCTGAGGGGAGGGAGAGGGAAAAACAAGCATAATATGAGGGCATTTTTGGGACTTGGGGATTGTCCTGAATGACATTGCAATGACAAATAGAGGCCATTATATATCTTATCACAACTTACAAAATTGTGTAGGAAAGAGTGTAAACTACAATGTAAACTATAATCCACACTTAGTGGCAATGCTCCAAAATGTGTTCATCAATTGTCACAAATGTACCACACTAATTTGAAGGATGTTGTTAATGTGGGAAAATGTGGGAAGGGTAGGGAGCGGGGCATATGGGAATACCCTATATTTTTTATGTAACATTTATGTAACTAAGTATCTTTTTTAAAAAATTAAAGAGTATATTTTTAAAAACCTATCAGCCATAGATGTGATAGTATATTTTTGAACTTTCAATTTCATTCCTTTGGTCTATATGTCAGTCCTTGCACCAGTACCATGATGTTTTTATTACTATAGTTTTCTAATAAGTTTTAAAATCACGATCTCTGAGTTCTTCAACTTTATTATTCTTTTTAAAGATGTTTTTGGCTATTCAAGTTCCCTTAGCTTTCTGTATAAATTTCCATTTTTGCAAAGAAGGCAGTTGCAATGTTGATCGGACTGTGTTGAATCAGTAAATTTGGAGGGGGGCAGAATTAATACCTTAACAAGAATTTGTCTTCCATTCTATAAACATGGAATGTCTTTCCATGTATTTAGGTCCTCTTTGATTGCTTTCAGCAATGTTTTCTAGTTTTCTGTCTACAAGTCCTTTACATCCTTAGTTAAATTTATTCCTAGATATTTGATTCTTTTAATTGTTATTATAAATGGATTTCTTTTCTTCATTTCATCTTCGATTGTTCATTACTAGTATGTAGAAGTACTGCTGAATTTTTAGATTAATGTTATATCTTGCTGCTTTGAAGAAATCATTTATTAGCTCTGGTTAGCTTTCTTGTGTATATTTCAGATGTTCTATATATAGTAATATGTCATCTGCAAATAGGGAACATTTTACTTCTGAATTTACAATTTGGATGCTTTTTACTTCTTTTCCTTGCTTTATTGCTCTATTTAGAACTTTTGGTACAATGTTAAATAATAGTGATGACAGTGGCCATATTTCTCTTGTTCCTGATCTTAAAAGGAAAGCTTTCTTTCTTTCACCTTTGAAATGTTAGCTCTCCTTTATCATGTTGTGTCACTTTCCTTCTATTCCTAGTTTCTGAGGGTTTTTATCAAGAAGGGGTGCTGGATCATGTCAAATGCCTTTTCTGCATCAACTGATATCATGTGATTTTGTTCTTTTTTTCTATTAATGTGATATATTATATTAAATTGATTTCTTATGTTGTTCCACTTTTGCATATCAGGGATAAATTCCATTTGATCATGGTCTATCATTTTTATAATGGACTGTTGGATTCAGTTTGCAAGTATTGGAGGGGGTGTTTCTTTCCTTGTGGTACATTTATCTGCCTTTGGAACTAGGGTGATGTTGGCCTCATAGAATGAGTTAGGAAATGTTCCCTCTTCTTTAATTTTGGAAGAGTTTTAACAGGATGCATATTAATTATTCCTGGAGTATTTTGTAAAATTCACCAGTAGCCCATCTGTTCTTTGGCTTTTTTTGTTGGGTGGTGTTTGATTAATGATTCATTCTCTTTATTTGTTATTGATCTGTTGAGATCTTCTATTTCCCCTTTTATCAGTGTATGTAGATTGAGTGTTGGTAGGAATTTGTCTGTTTCATCTAGGTTATTTAATCTGTTGGCATAGAGTTCTTCTTATTATCCTCTTATAATCCTTTTTATTTCTGTAAAGTAGATTGCAATGCCCTTCCTTTCATTTCTAATTTTACTTATTTGTATTCTCTTTCTTTTTTTATTTGTCAGTATAGCTAAAGGTTTGTTGATTTTATTGATCTTCTCAAAGAACCACCTTTTGGTTTCATAGAGTCTCTATATTGTTGTTTTATTCTCTATTACATTTATCTCCACTCTAATCTTTGTTATTCCCTCCCTCCTGCTCCCTTTGGGCTTAGCTATGCTTTTTCTAGATACTCCAATTGTGAGGTTAGATACCTAATTTGAGTTTTTTCTTGTCTTCAACTTCACTGATTCTTTTTTCTGCCAGCTTTAACCTAGTGTTGAAACCCTCTAGGGAATTTTTCATTTCAGTTATTGTGGTCTAAACTCTACTATAACTGTTTGGTTCATTTTTAAAATTTCTGTCTCTTTATTGACAGTCTCACATTGTTCATTCACTGTTTTCCTGATAGCCTTTCTATATCTGTCCATGTTTTCCTTTATCTTCTTGATCATATAGAAAGATGTTTTTAAAGTCTTTGTCCAGTATGTCCAAAGTCTGGTTTTCTTCATTGATGGTCTCTGAACTGTAATCATGTTTCTTTGAAATGGCCATCATTTCCTGTTTCTTTGTTTGTTGTGTAATCTTTTTTTTAAATGCACACTGTATATCTTAATATTTCAATGTGTTAACTCTTAGATTTAGTCCCTGATCTGTTGGTTCCTTAAGTTTGTACCCTATATATTGGCACAGATGTATAGGCATCCCAATCTGCAGATAGGGGTTACTCTAATTCCTCTGGAAAAGGGCCAGGGACTCACAATGGGAGGACAGGCTGAGTCATTATTGTGCTGGTGAGGGTGATGAGGAAGGGCCAGCTAAGACACCACAAGTTTCTCCTATCATTTTTAAAGCTGCATTAAAAAGGTGGGTGGGGCACTTGCCCAGTTACCCCAATCCTTTTATGGTTTTCTAGAGTTTTAAGGAAAATGGCTCTGCCAGGTTTTGGTAGTCGCTCAAAGATTCTGAGGGGAAACGAATCCTTCACTGTCTTATGCCACTGTCTTGGTCAACTGGAAGTCCTCCAACACTTCCTTTTGTTTCATTTTTAAAAGTCCATCTCTTTGCTTGCATTAACAACCTATTATCCACTTTATCCACTAGTGCCATAAGCATAGTAATCATAGGGAGGCATTGTAGATACCATATAATTGGGTCCTGTTTTTCTGTTGTTGTGTTTTTAATCCATACTCTCTGTCAATGCTGTCAGAGACAGCAATTAGGAGTTGAGAATACTCTGTTTTAAGATATTTGCAAGGCTCGTGAAGTGGTAGAGTCCTTGAAATTTGACTTAGGTAAGTTGTAAATATATTTTGCAAATTCTAGGGCATGAACTAAAATTCTTTTTCAAAAAGAAGCAAAGATATGAGAGAAAATTGAGACATAGAAGAGAATCCAGAGACAGAAGGCAAAAAAGAAACAGAAAAAGGTAATTAATTAAAAATAATTACAAACATGGTAGCTATTAATACAAATACACTGATAATCAATTTAAATGTGAATGGTCTAAATATACCAATTAAAGGAGAGAGACTATAACAGTGGATTTAAAAAGGACACAATGCATGTTTTCTGCAAGAAACACACCTTGGAAATCAATAGAAAAATTGAACAAATTTCAAAGCTGATTGTTTTAAAAGATCAGTAAAATAGATAAACCTCTACCCTTGGTAACCAAGAAAAAGAGAAAGAATAAACAAAATACAAATAGAAATAAAAATGGGGTTATTACTCCTAATCTCATGGACATTAAAAGGGTAACAAAGGAATATTGTGAGCTACTCTATGCCCATAAATTTGATAACTTAAATGGACCAATACCTTCAAAGACAAGATCTACCAAAACCAGACAAGAAGAAATAGATATTCTAACTTGGCTTATATTTATTAAAGAAATGTAATCAATAAGTAATGCCCTTCTAAAAGAGAAAGCACGACGTCTAGATGGTTTCACTGGTGAATTCTACGTAAACATTTGAGAAAGATATGATAACAATTCTCTACAATCTCTTCCAGAAAATAGATGCAAATGCAACACTCTTAACCCATTCTAAGAGGCCAGCACTACCCTTACTAAAACAAAAGATATTATAAGAAAGCAAAACTATAGTCCAATTTCTCTCCTGGACACAGATAGATAAATCATGAACAAAATATCACCAAGTGAAATACATAAATGTGTACAAAGAATTATATACTATGATTCCATGACAAAGTGAGCTTTGTCCCAGGTATGCAAGACTGGTTCAACATTCAAACTTCAACTAAAGAAAAATCAAATGAGCATCTTAAGAGGTTTAGACAAAGCATTTTACAAAATTGAACACTCATTAAAGATAAAAACTCTCAACAAACTAGGAAAAGAAGGTAGCTTCCTGACCTTGATATATATTACTTAAAAAACACATAGCTAATATCATACTTAACAGTGAAAAATTAGATGCTTATAAAACCAGGAACAAGACAAAGGATGTCCCCTCTTACCACTCCTATTTGACATCATACTGGAAGTCCTAGATAATGCAATAAGACAAGAAAAGGGAATGGAAAGTATACAGACAGGAAATGAAGGAATAAAATTCCATTTACATATGATATGATTATTTATGTAGAAAAACCCAAAGAATAAAAAAAAAAAAAGACAAAACAAATAAAAAATTCCTGGGAAAACATTTGGCAATCACATATCCAATAACAGATTAATATCCATGATATATAAAGAGATATACAACTTAATAATAAAAAGACAAACTACCTGATTTAAAAATGGGCAAAAGACAATTGTCCAAAGAAGAAATAAAAATGGTGAAGAAACACATGGAAAAATGTTCAGCATCACTAGCAATTTGGACAATGCAAATCAAAACTGCAATGAAATAACATTTCACACCTATAAGGCTGGCCATAATTAAAAAGTAGGAAAACTGTAAATGTTGGAGAGAATGTGGAGAGGTAAGTATGTTTATTCACTGTTGGCAGGAATGTAGAATGTAAATCTTTGGAGATGAATGGAAATGGTAAGAGAACATCATAATGTTTGTGGCTAGCAGAGCTATTATATGGATAAGACAGTGGTTGAAAGGGAAAGTCTAAGGTCACGTATATTACTAGAAGGAAAGTTAAAAAATACAACATGGGACTGTATTACACAATGAAACCTCATGTAAAATACAAATATGGGTAAAACAGCATATAAAAACTGTTTTCACAAAATATAAATACAAATAACCTAAAGAGAAGGAAAGAGAATAGCAGGCATGTAAGGTAGGGGAAGCATAGAGAGATTGAAAAGTGATGAGTTTAGTTTGTCTGTTTGTTTGGGTTTTGCATTTTAGTATTATTATTATTACAGGAATAATGAAAATGCTCTAAAATGATTGAAATTATGAATCCACAACTATGTGGTTATACCTACACCATTGATTGTACACTTTGGATGGATTTATGCTTTATTAATATGCATCAATAAAATTGATTTGTTAAAAATTATATTTGTTTAAAAATTTTTTTAATTTAAAAATTTAATAACTCCTGAAACTAGTAAGCAGTTATAGCAAGGTAATAGAAGACAAGCTTAATATACAAATGTCAATTGCTTTCTTATATAATTTCAATGATGAACTGGAATTTGAGATTAAAAAAATACAACACCATTTACATTAGAACCAAAAACAAAACACTTGAGCTATTAAACTTACAAACTATGCACAAGATCCTTATGAGGAAAACTACAAAACTCTGATGAAAGAAATCAGAGAAGATATAAATGCATAGTAAGCTATTCCATATTGATGTATAGGAACTCAATACTATTAAGATGTCAGTTCCTCCCAAATTGATCTACAGATTCAGCACAATCACAATCAAAATCCCAGCAAGTAATTTTGTGACTATCAATAAATGATTCTAAAGGTTAAATGTAGAGGCAAGAGATCCTGAATAGCCAACCCAATATTACAGAAGAAGAACAAAGTTGGAGGACTCACACTGACAAATTTTAAGACTTAAAATAAAGCTACAATAATAAAAAGTGTAGCATTGGCAAAAGAATAAATCAATGGAACAGAATAGAGAGTACAGAAATAAATCCATAGGCTATAGTCAATTAAACTTGGACAATGCAGTTGAGGCAATACAATGGAGGAAGGATTAAAGGGTTGTCTTTTCAACAAATGTTACTAGAACAACTGGGTAACCATATGCAAAAAATAAAATAAAATAAAGATTCTAGAGAGGTCTTACTGAAACTGAAATATAAAAGACCAAACTCTACAACTTCTAGAAGATAACATAGAATATTTAGGTGGACTTGGGTTTGGTGATGAGTTTTTAGATACAACAGAAAAAGCACAATTCATGAAAGAAAAAAAATTGATAAGGTAGACTTCATTAAAATTAAAAATGTTCCACCAAAGAAACAGTTAAGAAAATAAAAATACAAGCTACAGACTGAGAGAAAATATCTGCACATCTGATATAATATTTGTATACAAAATATACAAAGAATTCTTAAAATTCAACAATAAGAAAACAACCAAATTAAAAATGGGAAAAAGATGTGACTATCAAGATGTGTCTCTTTTATCACCTCATAAAAGAGAAACATAGATGACAAATAAGCATTTGAAAATATGCTTAACATCACATACCATTAGAGAATTGTGACTTCAAACAATGAAATACCACTATACACCTTTTATCAGAACAATAAAATCCAAAACACTAACACCACCAAATGCTGACAAGATTGTGGAGCAACAGGAACTCTCATGCATTCCTGGTGGGAGAGGAAAATGGTTCAGCCAATTTGAAAGATGTCTGGCAATTTCTTATACACCTAAACATAATTTTACCATTAAATCTGGTAATCACACTTCTTGGTCTTAACCCCAATATGTTGAAAACATATGTCCATGCAAAACCTGCACACAAATGTTTATAGCAGCTTTATTCATAACTGCCAAGTTTGGAAGCAACCAAGATGTCCTTTAGTAGGTGTTATAGTTTCCCAGCTGCTAAAACAAATATCACATAATGGGTTTGTTTAAACAATGACAATTTATTGGCTCACAGTTTTGAGGCTTGAAGAAGTTCAAAACTGAGGTATCAGCAAGGCAATGCTTTCTTCCTGAAGACTGAGGAGTTCTGGGACTGCCTTCTAGCAATCCTTGGTCCATGGCTTTTCTGTCACATGGCAGTGCATTTGGCACTCTCACCTGGCTTCTCTCTCCATATGACTTTCACTTAGCTTATAAAGAACTCCAGTAATTTGGACAAAAGCCCAATCTGGTGCTCGCTTTGGCAGCACATATACTAAAATAGGAATGAGAAAATTAGCATGGCCCCTGAGCAAGGATGAAATGCAAGTTCATGAAGCGTTCCATATTAAAAGAAAAAAATAGAAGCCCAATCTGATTCAGTGGGGCCACACCTTACCTTAAGTAACATCTTGAAGAGCTTCTTTGCAATGGATCCACACCTATCAGAATGTGGACAAGGCCAAGAGAATGCCCAAATTAGGGTAAAGAATTTAATACACCACAATAGGCAAATGAATAAACAAACTCCTACATCCACACAATTGAATATTATTCAGTGATAAAAAGAAACACATTATCAAGCATAAAAAGATATAGAAGAATCTTAAATGCGTATTGTGAAAACAGTCTGAAAAAGCTACGTACTGTGTGATTCCATTTATATGACATTTACAAAAGGTAAAACTACAGAGACAGTAAAAGATCAGTGGTTGACAGGGTATTTTTCAACTTTATTTAGACTTCAAAAAATATAAAATCAGACAAAAGGCAGCTTAACAAATAATGGAAGCATTACTTTAAAAAATTCTGCCCAGGTACATTTATTTTATTTAATCCTAAAAACAAACTCAATTGTTTCTCCAGTGTTAAGAAAAATGAATAAATGAGCACAGATTGGTTAAATGACAGGGTTTTTAGGGGAAGGAAGGAGGAACAAATAAATGGAGCACCGGGGATTTTTAGGGCAGTGAAACTATTTTATGTGATCCTGTAATAGTGGATACATGACACAATGCATTTGTCAAAACTCATAGACCTATACAACACAAAGAGTGAACCCTAAGGTAAACTATGGACTTTAGTAATAATAATATATCAGTATTGATTTGCTAATTTTAATAAATGCACCACTCTAATGCAAATTGGTAATAACAGAGGAAACTGGGGTGGGAGGGCAATGGGTATAAAGGAACTCTGTACTTTCTGCTCAGTTTTATGTAAACCTAAAACTCCGCTAAGCCATAATGGCTATTGATTTTTTAGTAAAATGACATCTGATTTCACAACAGAAACCAAAGAAGGCAGAAGAAATTGGGGGTGGGGGGTGGGGAAGGAAGGAATGCCTTCAAATGAGTGAGTTAAAATATTTTCCAAACTAGAAGCATAGTCCAGTAAATTCTCACTCAAGTGTGAGAGGAGAATAGACACATTTTCAGACATGTAAAGTCTGAAAAATACATATATATTCCTTTTCTTCTTTCTCAGGAATCTGAGTATGCATTTCGACAAAACTAGCAAAAAAATCAAAATAAAGAAAAATAAGTCAAATATCTAGGAACGATGATATGAGATACCAACATCTGAGAGAGGCAAAGGAAATAAGATGAGAACTGGAAAAAAGAAACAGGACTAACAGGTTTTTTACCAATTTAATCTTGTGGAAAATTGTATCAACCAAACATTTTAAAGAACTTATATATTGAGAGGTAGCTAAACCAGGAGGGATTCTAAGAAAAGCAAGTGTATTAGTCAGCCAAAATGGTGCTAATGCGTAGTACAAGAAATCTGTTGGCTTTTATAAAGGGCATTTCTTTAAGGTAAAAGCTTATAGTTACAAGGCCCTAAAGAGTCCAACTCAAGACTGCTTTCTCACCAAAGTCAGCTTTTACATGTTGAAGCAAGATGGCGGGCAATCTCTGCCTGGTCTCTCCTTCCTTCTTCCTCTTAAGGCTCTGTGGACCCAGCTTCTTCTGATCTCAGCTGTAGGCTAGCATAGGGCTTGTCTCTCCCGGCTTCCTTTATCTGTCTGGCATAGGGCTCATTTCTTTCCAGGCCTTATCAGCTACTCAGCTGCTCAGTTCTCTTCAGCTGCAAATTATCAGGCAAATGGCTCATCTCTCCCCCAGGCTTTAGCTGTTTGAGCCTTCTCCTTTCTGTCACATGGCAGGACCGAATTGACCAAGTTCTTTCATCTTCCATGTGTCCTCTTGAGTGAATGTCCCTTTATATCAGCCCGCCAATGGGGAGGTGACTCAACCCCGAGTCATGCCCTACTGACGTGATAGAATCAAAGCCCTAATCTTTTATCAAGTAAACTTAAAACGTTTGAATTTAATACAATCAAAGCTCAGAGGAACAGACCAGTTTACAAACATAATCTTTCTCTTTTTGGGGTATTCATCAATAATATCAAATTATCACAGCAAGTAAAAAAATCACTCACTCCAGAAATATACAATATAATGCAGGAAAGGAACGGTACCCAAGGTATGCCACTTAGTACAACAGTTAGTGATATTTTAAAAGTTAGAAATACATCAAAACCCTGAAGAATGTATTTTTAAAAATACATGATATAGCTATTTGGGAAGTATGGGCAAGGTTTGGTGGTAGTTTAAGAACATTGAGATAATATTTAAAATTCTGAAACAAAAGATAGAAAAGTGCTAATATTATTTCTAACTATTGAGTCAAATACACTGAGTAGAGTTAAAAGACTTTAAAGTGTTTGCTTCTGGAGGGAGAGATAGGTAAAGGTGAGTGGCAGAGTAGATTCATATTGTCATTATTTTTATGAACTTTTAGTACCATTTGTACATTTTATAATATGTGCATGCAATAATTAGGTTAAAATATTTTCAAGTTAATATCAGCTGCTTCTGAACTGTAACGGCAAACAATGCAGAAAACGATCAGGTTTTCTCTTTCCTCCCTTCCTATTAAAATGTAAATAAAATCTGAGAAAAAGAAGGGATGCAGTCATAACAGACCTGAAAGTTAGGAGTCCCTAATTCATGAATTTTTGGAGTTAGTTCCCACTGACATAAATATGGGAAGAATCAATGTACAAATCACTAATGGCCAGCTCATAAACCACAGATGCACGGAGAGAAAGGAAATAAGTGAACAAGAAGAGCGAAGTACACCAAAACGCTCAATGTTCAAGTCAGTGTTTATGAAGTTGAGCCATGCTTTTCTTTATGCAGCAGTATTTCTCTACCAGATAATTATCCTACATTATATACTAGGATATAATGTCAAGGGCAGGTAAACATAGGAAGATCAATGGGAAGAATACATGCACTGATTTTAATGTATACCTCAGGGCAAAAGAGCGGCTGTGAAAATCCCATAAGTACTTAGAAATATATTCACCTCCTCATAATAAAAGAAAATTAACAGTTAATTTTCCACTTGAGTCCATCAGAACAACAGAAGAATATCACATGGAAATTTGCCTTGCATGAGTACACATTTCCCTGTACTCCAGCTCAGTACCTGAAAGAAGAATGCTTCAAGTACCTGTAGGTAGAACAAGAATTGTATATGGAGTGGTGGGGATGAGAAGGAGATAAATATCAAAGAATAAAGGCACAAATGCAAACTATATTTATTTTAGAAAAGGACACTGACAGAAATCAGCAACATATAATGACAAATATAGAGGAGCCTGAACACATGAAAAGAAATTGAAATTTAAAAAGGAGAATTACTCTCAAGATGCACAAAAAAATAAATTCCTGTGAAAAAGACTCAATATAGTACTCTACAATGGATCTGTTTATAATTTCATTTATTTTTACAACAAACCTTTATTGACTACCTAATATAAGCTAGACATGGTCACTGGAGATGGAGATATGGTAATGAACAAAACAGACACAATTTTATGTCTTTATGGAAATTGCATTTAAGTGCTTAAGATGGACAACAATCAAGATACATAAGAAAAGTGTACAGTGTATGATAGTAGAAGTTAAGGAGGTTATGCACACTGAAGTATAAAAAATATCAGAGGTGGCTAGTTGAGGGTTCTAGCTATGGTGCAGGAAAGCCTCACTGAGCAGGTGACTTTTAAGTAAACACCAGCCTTGTAGATGTCTGGGAGTCAAACTTTCTAGGTAAAGAAAATACTAAGCGCAAAATTTGAGAGAGAACTATTACTTGTCCTGCTGGAGGAAGAACAAGGTGTGCAGGGTGACTGGGCAGGGTGAAGACGAGGAGAACTAGTGGACAGGAATCAGGATATTGTCTGGGAGATTGCACAGGATCTTGGGAATTATGGTAAGGGCTTGGTCATGACTTTTGATAGGATGGGATCTTGGGGAGAGGGGGGTCCTTGAGCCCAGCTTTATATTTTAGCGTGATTACACTAGCACTGGTGTTGAGATTAGACTTCACCAAGTCAAGGGAAGACAGACAGAAATGAGTTGTGAAACTATTGCACTATACCAGGTGATAGTACTTTGGTCCAAAGTCCTGGCTGTGGGGTGCTCGAACATGGTTGACTTCTGGATATATTTTGAAGGTTGAGCTGAAGAAATTGCTGATAGATTGAATGTGAGGTAATGGAGAAAATGGAGAATCAAAAATATTAGCCTGAGCAATTGGAAAAATGGAATTAACATTAACTGAGATGTAGAAGATTTAAACATGTTTGGTTTGATATAGGTACCTACTAGATAGAGACCCAAATGAAGATGGATAGTAGGCAATTAAGTATATGGATCTGAAATTCCAAGAGGGGTATCTTTGACTAGTATAGAGTAAATGGAAACATTAGAATTTATGGGTTCTTTGAAGCAAGATAAAAAATGAATTGAAAATTTTCAGGTTAAGATGCACGCTAAGTCAACAAGAGAGTTATAAGAAATTGATAAAGGATGACTGACAATACAATAAAAATATTGGCCAAGATTTTTGAACAGGCACTTCACAAAAAAAAAAGGTATTCTAAAGACAAACATGATAATGTATAAATCATTCGTTATAAAGATAATTAACATTAAAACCACAATGACATATTAAATACCACCCCCAAAATAGCTAAAATTAAAAAGACCGACAATTCCAAGCACAGTAAGAATGCGGAGCAACTCAAACTAACATACACTGATGATAGGTGTGAAAAAATGATACAGCCACTCAAGAAAACTGCCTGGCGTCATGAAAATAGATTGAATAATTAATGACCAAATAATTTTACTCTTGAGTATGTAGTCAACTGAGTTTGTTACATGTGTGGACAGAAGACATATGTAAGAATGTTTATAGCCATCATTGGTTGTGATAGACTCAAACTAGAAACAACCCAAATGTCCATTTACAGAATGGATAAATAATTTGGATATTTTCGTACAATGCAATACCATATAGCAATGAAAATATTCAAGCTACCATTACATATAATAAATAATTTGGATAAATCTCACAAAAATAATTTTGAGTGAAAGAAAGCAGACACAAAATAGCATAAATCATATGATAAGATTTGTCAAGTTTTTTAAAAAGAGTAAGAATTGATAAGTGGTATTAGAAAACAGAACAGTGTTAACCTTCAGGGAAAAGGAAGAAGTAGGAATGCCATCCAGGGTACCACGGGGGTGCAGCCAGGACCAGTGTTGCATGATTGTATTCATGTTGCGATAATTCATCGAGCTTTATACCCCTATGTATGTGCTCTTTCTCTATGTATAATATCCTTCTATAGACATGTTTCTTTTTTAAATGTCAGGCAAGGTTGAAAGAAAACCTAACAATGCTTCTAGATATTTAAAAAAACAACAACAACAAAAAATGGTTTCTGAGATTAGAAACTCAGAATACTAGTGAAACAACTAATGAATCACACCTAAAGTGAGAATCAGAGAACTAGAAAACACATGAGAAGACATGAAGCACAGACAGAAAATTTAAGAGGTTGGTAAAAAACAAAGACTATAAAGAGAGAAGAGGTGTCTTATGGCTACAGAATGGCAGAAGGAGAAAAATAGAGAATGAGGTAAAACATACTCAGAAAATAGTTGAGTATTTTCTGGAATGGATGAAAATGCAATCCCCAGAGTCAGACAGCATAACAAATCTCAAGCATGACATATAAAAAGAAAACCTTATCCCTAGATATCATACTTAAATTGCAGAACAACAAAAAGATAAAATCTTAAAAACATCCAAGGAGGAGAAATTAATTACCCATTATGGAGGGACATCAGACTGACCGTAACAATAAAAACAGAAAAAGAGTTTGAATGATCTCTTCAAAAGCAGAGAGAAAATAGGAGAATTATATGTCAAATGAAAACTACCTTTCAGGAATGAGTTTAAGGGGAAAGTAACTACACAATGGAGGGGAAAGGCACCCTAATCCACGATCAATCTTAGCACTGGCAAGGCTATTAGATATTATGTGTCACCTGAAATGAAGAATGATAAAGTACACAATATCAACTATGATGCATCCTGACTTGAATTTATCAAGCTTTTACTATGTATCAATGTATAGGAAATGCAGGGGTGTAAGGAACAAACTAAATAAGACCCCAGGAAGTAGTCAGAATAATCCGGAAAATGGAACATTCTTCAAGCAAACTAGTAGAGTCTATTCAACAAGTCAGTGTTATTGGAAACATAACTATTTCAGACAAAAAAAACTTAAAGTACATGACAACTAGATGCATTGTAGGAGCCTGGATTTGCTCTTATTTTGACAAATAAGCCACAGAGGGCATATTTAGAACAACTTAAGATATGTGAATATGCAATGGTCATTAGGAAACGTCAGAGAATCGTTATTTTGCTAATAGTAAAAATATGTGACTACGTAGAACAAATATACTCATTTTAAAAGATATATATGGAAATTAAAAAGAACAGATTTGCAAAGACTGAAATAAAAACATTTATTTTCAGAAACAGGATAAGAGAATTTACCACAAGAGAATTTCATGGACTATCTAAGTAATACACTTTAGTATGATAAGAGAATTCCATTTCTCTTTTCTTGGTGTGAGTGAGTATGACTTTTCTCTAAGATACCTGGCTACTGCCCCACTCCTTTTCTCCTCCTCATGGAGGTGGGATAATTAATCTGGAAGTTAGGTGGCTGCCAATGATTTGCATTTCTTGATTGAACAAAACTAATAAATTGTGAGGAGGGGAAGAAAACATTTGAGAATTTGATTTATGTTCTTTTTTCTACCTAAGCCAATGGGAGTCAAAAGTCCAGCAAGAGTGTCTGTTCTGCCCATCTGCATATTAGGTAGGCTGTTCAGGGATCTGTACTAAGGGAGGACAGAGCAAGCCCAGGATGGCTTTCACACTAGGCTATGTTATACAGCTAGTTGATAATTTGTTCCTCCATGTACGGACACTTCTATTTTATTTCTATATTATTTTATTTCTGAATTAGAGAAGAGTGCTACATTTCCACACCACCCCACCCACCCATTTCTCAAACTCATAAGCATGAGATTCACTTGAGAAATAAGGAGTAAAATTTGGGGAATCAAATAATTTGCAGTGACACACACCTTGGTGCCCAGCTGAACTGAGTCACTGGTTTTACACAAGCATGTGCCCATTTCTAAACAGCAGTGGTATCAAGCTAGTTCCTTAAGCAAACTGGTGGCCCTCAACAAAAGCTCATGTCTAGGAAAGGTGTAGGATATCTCAGTTGGAGACACAAACATTTCCTATATCCTGAGAGAAGAAGCCTGATAATTATAAGGACTTAGCAGACTCAGAAAAGATGTACCAAGATAAACTGTATTACAGGGAAGTGAGGTAAGATAATGATTGATTGAATCTAGGTTAGCTATATAACAGGCTGCTGGACAATATCTCTTTAGTAAGATTACCCAATTAAGCAAGTGAAGGTGAGTGTAATTTGATTGAACTATGGATGTTTTGTTTAGACCCACAATTTTCTGATGCTATATCTCACACTGTGGAAGACTCTTCCAGACAAAATGTAGAGAATTATGTTAGAAAAACAAATTTCTGGTTCAGAAGGCAAGAAAAAGCTAAAGAAGGCATTTAAATATAGCAAACAGAGCTAGCCCTCACATGGGAAAAAGGAGAAGGATTAATTTAGGAAATGGGTTAATTTGTTAGAAATGCAACTGCACTCTCATGAAATGAGTATCAGGCAAGCAGAGGTAAAGGACACACCAGAGGCAAAACTCACTTCAGCAGAAAATGATGCACACAGAGCCCTGCTGCCCAGGGCAAAGCAGAGCACAGTGGTAAAGGGATCAATGCTCACCAGGCACCTAGGAGTCCAGGCTTCAGAAACATCACCACAGCTTTACACAAGGGCATCTGCATGGCTGAAATAAAAAGGAAATGAGGGATAAAAGTTCCTCAGGAGACAAATTTCACAGACACAGGTAATTTTATAGCAATGGGCAGTGGGAACAGCTTAGGAATGAAAATGTCTGCTCACAAAGATAGTGAAAGCCATGCCACTAGGAAGAAGTCCACCCCAGTGCAACTGATGGTACTAGAAATAGGGTGCACAAGGCAGAAGTGGAAATGGAGAGGCTTTGAATATAGCAGAGCAGAAATAAAGGAATCTCATTAGACCAGTGCTGAGGCCACTACCCTTTCCTAAAGGGGAAAGAAGCAACCAAATCTTAAATGTCAGAGATCCTATGCATGTCTTTGCTCCCTGCATTTGGTAAGTTTATATTGCCCAAAATAACCTTTTGGTGAGAGAGCTTTCCAAAACCTTGCATACCTCAATTGCTTAAATTCCTCTCCTCCAATATTGAATTTCATCCTACCTTAGCCTGTCAGGGTGATTCCTTATACCATGAAATTATTAATAACTGCAACTCTTCCATGCTTCCAATTTCTTGAATCCCCTTCTTTGACCACCACATTCTCTTTCCCTAGTTACCAAACTCAATTTCAATGTTATATCCTCAAAATCACATCTTTGCATATGTCCTCATCTCCTTTGCCCTTCCTATGCTTAACTGTACTCCCTTGACAAAACCAGAAATCTGGTTAAATCTAAATATCTTCCTAATTTGCTACTGAACCATGCAGCTTAACACAGCTGGAAAAAAAACACAGTCATCCTGACTGACCTCCATTTAAATTCTTTGGAATGTAAAGTAGATAATATATATAATTACACTGGGACCACAAGTACAAATCAGGTCTGTCCCCAGAAAACCAAGCCATATGGTCACTTTAACTATAAGCAAACAAACCAACAGAAAATAATAATATACTCAAGACCTAGACCTTGGAGGTCTCTTAAAGGTGGTTGTTATGCATTTTGGTTGAGAGTCGTACCAGGGAATGAAAAGCACAAACAATAAAGATATACATAGATAGATAGATAGGTAGAGAGATAGATAGATAGATAGATTTAAAATAGTCTTCATCAAAAGACACCATTAAGATAGTTAAAATGCAAATTATAGAGTAGCAGTGTATGCTTGCAACATTTTGAACTAATAAATTTCTACTTTCTAGAAAATATTAAGAACTCCTATATATTAATAAGAAAAAAGACATTACAATATAAAAATGGGGAAGAAACTTGAACAGGTAATTAAAAAAAATTACATACCAGTGGAAAGTAAATATAACTTTCCAATGTTATATTTATATAACTTCATAAGTTAAAAAAATATAGGGAAATTCTAATTACGTCTAAAATGAGATACCTCCATTTCCAACAGAAAAGCTTGTTTAAAAAAAAAAAAAAACGGACAATGCCATATGTTGGTGAAGATACGGAGTGTGAGAACTCTCATACACTTATGGTGAGAGTGTAAATTGGCACAAACACACGAATAGTTTACTATCACCTACTAAATTAAGATAACTTCAATTTAGTGAATATACATATCCTATAATCCAACAATTCTACTCTAAGTATATATCCAAAAGAAATGGACACATGCAAGAGAGATGGACAGAAAATTTCATAGCTCATTAATTGTAATATCTCGAAACCAGAACAAATGACCATCAATAGTAGAGTGGATAAGTAAATTATGCTACATTTTAACATGTATGAAATACAGAAAAATGCAAAAATATGGATTGAACTCATAATCATAATAATGAAGAAAGAAACAGAAGAAGAAATAGTCTACGATACCATTTGGCTAAAGGCACAAATAAACCACAGGTTAGGTAATAAAAAAAGATTTAAAAAAGCAATGAAACAATTGGTAAAAATTCTGGATTGTGGAAAGAGAGGAAAAAGTTTGAGATGGAAAAAGGGTTTTTCTGGCAGGTTTGGGATTCTAGCAACAGCCTATGTCAAAGTAGGAAGTGATTACACTAAGATTATCTTTATAATTTTTAGTAATCCATTAAGTTATACATTTACAGTTAATCCACCATTATGGGCCTATGTTACATTTCAAAAATTTTAAAAACCTTATTAAAAGTATATATGACTTTCCAGAGGTATGTATTTTATACTATTCAATTTCCCTTATAATATCTAAATGAAATTCTTTAAAGGAAAGTAAAAGTCATAATGAGGTAACTTATCTCTAATGTAGAAAAAGGTCAAATTGTTATAATGTGGAGCATAATTTCTTTTAAGATTTATTGGTGGTGATGTGATTTTCTCTCACATCAAAAAAGCAGGTGTATTGGCCCCCACCATTGTTGGGATAATCAATAACAGCTGGGGCCCCTCCCCTTAGCATTAGCAAGGGGAGGAATAATTAATAGCTTAAAAGGTAACCACACAAGCCAAAGCCCACTCTCTCTGCCTAGAGGAGCCTGCATCAAATCTTGGTGTGTACTTCCATCCTTCTCTACATTTCTCGGCAAGCTCTGTTCTTTTCCCCCATTTCCCAATAAATTGTTTTTACTGGCCTAAAAAAATAAAAAAGATTTTTATGAGCAAAAATAATTATGTGATGAAGATCTTAGAATGAATTTAACTTCCTTACCCCTCCCCAAACACACATACACACCCTAGTGACTAACAATGAGATAGAGCTTATCTCTACAAAGTACGGAACGACAATTACAGGGCAGAGCAGAAAAGAGAAGCCATTGAAATTCACCTGCAGTCTGACACTAAGATATGAATGAGCATTGAAAGTTGGTTATTTGTGTGGAACAAGGGTAAAACTGACTATAAAAACACAACCACAAAACAACAACAACAACAACAAAACAGAAGGAGTTTGTTTTTAAAGGAGGAAGTAAGTGAGATAACATGGCCAACATTGAACATGATATGTGCATACAACAGCCCTTCCATAGGTTTAGGGAGTCTCTCTATGGGACAAGCCACCATGCCCTTGAGGATAGAGGAAATACTTCTGGAAAGTTAGCTGCTATGTCTTTTTTAATTGGAAAACACTGTTTTTTACAATGCTGAATTACATTCAAAGGCCCTTAATAGTCATGCATGTTATACATTGTTCTTCTCACTCTGTGCTCAGCAAAAATGCATTCTCAAAGGGATATCAAACTTAGGTAACAAATAAATTCAGGAATTGAAACAGGAGATGTATTATTAGCACAAATATTTATTGATACCCTTTGAGTATGGTGGTATCAACTGAGCATGGTGAACTTGAGTGACCTTTTGAAACTAGAAATTAATAGGGAGAGAGTTTGTATATTTGTTACTATGAATTACTTAATTTTTTTATTTAGTTAAGTCAAAGTATGATACCAATGCTAAGAAGTAAGAAGTTCCTCCATACAGAAGAGTTATCGAACATTTTTCTACTCTGTAACTCCCAAGCATTTGCTACAACCCCTTCTTTCTGGGAAAGCTCTCTAATTGGAAAGGGGAGTTCCAGATGTCATGTCCACTGAATTTAACTGGCCAGTCCCCACGGTCTGCCAATGTCAATGCCAATTAGTGCCAGTCTTCACACTAGTGAGAGGTGTGGGAAGCTAGTAGAAATCAAGTAACACTTATGCTATTTGAAATGCCAGACTCTAGTAAGGCATCTTGTCTAATGATTATCATATAGTTCTATTTGTTCTACAATCTGTTGAGGTATTCAGGAAGTTTTCATATCAAAAGCTTATGTCAAATTAACATTACAAAAATAAACAGTATATTTCAAAACAGCTGAAATATCACTAATAGTAAAATATAAACAAAGTGACAATTACATACAGCTCCATCACCAAAATATCTCAATCATTATTGGCCTAGGCCATACATACACATGTCCATGCACACATACACAAAGAGTTTGGGAAAATTCACATTTGTACACATGCAATGAAAATTTTACCTTACTGAGTTTCTCCCTTTTCCTACCTCGACGGTATAATAACTATTTTTCAGACTGGAGAGAGTAGGATTCTACTCTCTACTCTACTGTTTCTCAGTCAGTATGGAAACAATTGATGATCTGAGTCCTTAGGAATGAATCTGGTTGATCATATAAAACAACACAATTTTTTTTCATAGTGGAAAAAAAATAAACAATTCCAATGTGGCTGAGTTAAAATGGTTCCATCTCTGAAAGGAATCCCAAGACTTCTCAGTTTCAAAGATAGATGGAAAGAGATGAAAATTTGGAATTGAAGAAAGACAACCTTAAATTTACCAAAAAGAGTGTTATTTTAATAGCTGGTTCCCTCAAACTCCTGTTAGAAAATAAAAATTCTAACCAAGGATGTTCAACAATGATTAAGAAAAGTGATTTTTGTTAAAAGAGAATTACCAGTGTATTTATCTCTTAGCAAGTTAAAGCTGTGAAGTCCTGGAAAGAGTAATTATTTGTTTAATTTATAGAACAAATGTAATGTTAATATATTGTAATAAATAACATTGTGGTGGGCATTAAGATAGTGAAAGTAAAGTAGCATCAGATGCTTTCACCAATAAAGCTAGCTTTAACTAATATTATCATAATCATTATCTTCATCATCATTTTTTACTATCAACCTTTTTTTCGTCTTTACATAATTGTTCTCATTATCATACTCTCAAATAAAGGCCTACATATCTCTTGGTCAGTATGTAAAATGGTCAGTTAGGGTTTAGAATGCTTTATTTTCTTTGGTTTGTGAAAATCTTACCTGGCCAGAACTAGAACTACCTCTTTTTTAAATGAAGCTCCATTTAGATACAACAAAGTTCCCATTCATTTTAATGTCATAGTATTTGGCATTCATGAATACTTTCACCATATATTTATTGAGAGTCAACCAGATGCCAATCTTTGAACAAGATTTTGGAAGTGTTAAAATGATCGTGAAATAATTCCTGACCTTCCAGAATATGTTGGTGAAGACAATTGCAGTACAAGTAACAAAATACCAAATAAAGGTGGCTTAAATTAAAATATCATTGATTATTTTACAAAACTAAGACAATCAACCTACCTGCATCAGTATACAGATGCCCTGCCTTCTTGCCCATTACAGTGCTTAAACTGTCCATCATTCTTTATACTGTCTATTCTACCATCAATGCAGTGGATATATCTCTCTTGTTTTTTCAACAACCTCGTTCCTGAAATTGGCTACTCCTTTATATTCGATTATTCCCTCCTGGATCAGTTTCAACAGTGTGCAAACATACTGTATTATCTACCATATCAAACAAAAATTTGCATTGTTTCCATATCATCCTCTGACTTCTGTCCCATTCTTTATTACTCTATCATAGCAAAATTCCTTTTAACTGGTGTCTACACTCACAGTCTTATCTCCCTTTCCTCTCACTACCTCTCTTAGGAACACACTCCAGTCAAGCTTTCTCCACACTACTCAACTGATACTGCTCTGGTCAAGATCACTGATAACCTCCACATTGACAAAGATTGTGATTAATTCTCAGCACCATTATTTGACACAGTTAAATTACTCTTTATTCTTTAAACACTTTTTTTCTCTTCTGTGTCATCCTTTCTCTTATATTGCTTTCTAATTCATTGGTAACTCCTTCTCAACTTCCTTTACTGGTCCTTCCTCATTTTGGCAAACACAATATTTTCCCAAGTGTCAAGTCTCACATATTTTGCCCTTACGTCTATATTCACTTTTACAGTGATATGACTCAATCCTATGACAATAAATGATACTTATACATTGACTGCTTCCAAATTTATATCTCCAACCCAAACATACCTCCTGTATTTGAGATTCAGATATGTAGCCTCCAATTTGAAATCTCTACTGGGATGGCCTGTGAACAGCCTTAAACTTAAAATGCCTAAACTGCCAAAAGCTACTCCTCCCATAGTCTTCTTCACCTCAGTAAATGGCACTTTCAACCCAGGTATTCAGACAAAGTTCTCCTTTCACTAAAATCTCCATCCAATTTATAAGAAAATCTACTTTTCATAGAAATATATTCAGAAATTACATTCTTCTTTCTTCCTCCACTGCTGGTACCCAATGCCACCCAAGTATAAGCCACCATCAGCTCTCACCTGGACTACTGTAACATTGTTGTACTAGTCTCCTGTTTCTGCACTGGCACTCTACAGTTTGTTCTCCTGTGTCAGCCACAGTGATCCCTATAATCCTAAATCAGACCACGCCACTCCTTTTGCTTGTCATGTATGCGATGGCTTCTTAAGTAACATGGAGTAAAACCTAAAGTTCTTACCATGTACTACAAGGTCTTCTGCTACTGCCATAGGCTTATCTCTTACTACTCACCCTTCCCTCACTCTCTATAAGCCTCACTTTCCTGCTATTCTTTTTCAGGCCAAGTATGGTACTATATATTTATCTGTTTGATCACTATCCTTTCTTCCATGTAAGTCTTAGTTTATTTCTTTACAGTTCTTTCCCCAGTATCTAACATAAGACCTGAATGAATGAATGGATGGATGATTAGATGGATGGATGAGTAAAGAATATAATGTGAGGTAAGGAAGTTGTAAGATTGGCTACTTATGTGACTCAACCTTCCCAAAAATATTGAAGTATTTTTGTTTTTTTACTATTCTCAGAATGTTGACTTAGCCTATTATCTACTCCCCATTATTACAAGATGGCTGCCACAGGCATCCAATATATAAACCACAGCATATACATAAAGCAGTGGGGCATTGTTTTTCTGTGTGTGTCCCATTACTAAGGAAAAAAATCTCCTTCTCTCATATTCCTCAACAGACTTCCCTAAAGACCATTTCCACAGTACTGAGAGACAACTTATGCAACCTGCAAAGGACTTGCACTTAAGGTCTCTGTTGTGAGTATTGGGCTCTAACAATCAGGACGAAGAGGAGGAGGATGGCTGTTAGGTAGTCCATGCTGTAACAAATAACTCATTAGATAGCAAATGGATGGACCAGTCCTTTAGTTTAGACTTCTTGAGAAAATGATTATGTCTTTTGCAAAATAGAATATTTTTATATAGCCATTAAGACAGAACAATTTTTAACATCAATTTTATACACACATGTCAAAATAGCCATATCACCACATATATAACATTTCAAATTATTGAGAAATGTGTTCAACTGATATCAATGACCTTATTTCATCCCAAACCTGCTTGATTTAAGTGAACAATTTAGGGGAACTTGCACTCTCTATTTTATTCATTGATGTATTGCTTGAGTTTATTTTTCTGTAAGTATGTTTGACTTGTACAATAGGTTGAATGAATTGTCTCAGCTGCTGATATATAAACTCAGCATGGATTTAATTTTCTCAAGAATTTCTAGATGTTTCTATGTCTACCTCATCTTTCTCAATGGATAGCAGGTTCTTCTGATGATATATCAACACTATTCCATAATATTTTGTCATTCTCTCACTTTCTTACTTTAGTCTTATTCATACCCTTAAGGCTTAATACTTCTCATTTTAAAACTTTGTTTCATATTTAATTTTCTTCTCTGCTTCCAGTAGAGAATAAACTTGAAGTAGCAATGGGCTATGGTACAGACTGTTCATGAATTTAGAACAATGGTGTAGATTGGAAATTTAGGGAGGAAAAAGAAGTTTTCTTGTGAGATACTCCATGATTAGTAGGCATCCTCTTTGCATTGATTTTGTTGTAATTGTTCCTTCATTATTTGAACAATAACTTTATCAGCCCTGGGGAGACAACGCTATGCTATTTGGGTGATTACCATTAATCTGTCAAACACTGACTCTTTCTTATTCTCCCTGTGGTCAGGGATGCAAATGTTGGCAATTCCTCAAGGGGGACAATTAGTGATTCTTCACAGGACCCCCAAGAGAACCTTCCCCAACACCATCCCCAGGTAAAGCAGAGCTGGCTCAATTCTTCTACCTCTTTTTCTCATTAGTACTCACCATGGGTGAAGCAACCAAGAACATTTGAGTTATAGGATTTCCTCATCCAAGAAAAAGCCTTCTTTGAGGTATCCACATAATACTTTAAGTCTCTAAAACCTTTCTTTGTGTCATTTCAGTCCATGGAAAACTCATGTAACTGTTTTATACCAAATGATAGAAATATAAGCTATACATGCACCATAACAAAACCTGGTATTACTTCTCTCCTTTGACTTTTTCTTCACTTCTCAACAGCATGAATCATTCTACTAATTCACTGGCTCAATAAATTTCAAATAACAGATGAACATCTTTGTAGTGGTGAAAGGGTAAGATTCAATTTTACTCAGTGATATAGCAATGGAAAAGGTGGGGTTGGGAAGACTAGTTGAATAACTCTCCTTCCTCACAGGTAGGATAGAAATACAATAATATGACAATTTTCTCCTAGTTTTCAGTCCTCTTCCATATTATATTCCCCCTTCTTTTATGTGCCATGATGGAAAAGATAACAATACTATTCAGTTTTTTTTTCTTTTTACTTCTAGAGACCCAGAAATCTCAGGCCAATAAGTGGGCAGTCTTTGAATTTGCTTTGAAAAATTTGGTCATTTTGTTTTCAAAAGTTTCTACTTTTAAAGTGCACATGCACTATTTAACAATCTTCCTATCCAGAAAGAGATCTTTAAAACCTCACATGATCCATTTACATTTGAAAAACAGAAAAGAAAAAGAATATATATATATATATGTATGTTCATAGCACTGATTAGCAATGAAACTATAAACATATATTTTAGGATTTACTCTTGAGCATGGAGAAAAATGTCTTCTCCATCATCTCATCTCATATATCTGTTTTACACTGAACTAATCGGTAAGATTAATATAATCAGGCAATTTACAACATAAGGACCCATCCAGCTTCTATATTTGCCAAAGAAAAGAGAATGTATACTATTATTTAGCAGAGAATCTGTTTATCAATTTAAAATGTGGCTTTAAGGAAGAAATATGAGAGCATAAGAAATAAACTATAGAAGATTCAAGTAACACAGAAAATTGAGTGAGTTTGCATAGAATAATTGATGTCCTTTTCTGAAAATTCTAAGTGCCTCTAGCAGTTTAGCATTATTTATGAATTCCAAAAATAGATATTGGATTATGTTTGTAAACTGGTCTGTTCCTCTGGGCATGATTAAATTATGATTAAGGCTTTGATTGGGCCACGTCAGTAGGGCGTTGAGTCCTTGCCCCTTGGTGGGTGGGGACTCCCAGATAAAAGACATGGAAAAGGACAGAGTTGGAGTTCTGATGCAGAGTTTTTGAGCTGAAGCCCCGGGAAGTAAGAGCACTTGGTCGTGAGGAAGGAGAAAGTCCCCAGGAAAAGAGATGAGCCATTCGCCTGACATTTCTCAGCTAGCCTTGTGGAGGGAGGCAAAGCCTAGAGAGCCTCATAGTCTACAGCTGACCTTGAGGAGGAAACAGAGGAGCTGAGCCTGGAGAGAAATGGAGTCCCAGGAAGAGAGGAACCCAAGAAGCCTGAACCCTGGCAAATGTCGGCAGCTGTCTTGCTCCAACACGTGGCAACAGACTTTGGTGAGGGAAGAAACTGCACTTTATGTCCTGGTAATTGTACGTTTCTACCCCAAATAAATACCCTTTATAAAACCCAACAGATTTCTGGTATTTTGCATCAGCACCCCTTTGGCTGACTAATACAGTGCCATATACACATATTTGTCCTTCAGATATGTTGATTTTCCATGCCATTCTTTGCCAAAAATGTCTTCTGAGAATCATTTTATCACCATCTCTACACCAATGTATATCCTCAGTTTATGGTTTGCATATAGTATGGAAATGAAAATAGGTAAGACATTTAATATTTTCGTTTTCAGCTGTGACAAAAAGCTTTCTCGTCAAAATGGGTACATAAAAATGTTCTCATTGAATAGTTCCAGCAAATTGACTACTTCAAATATTAGAGATGGTTCCCAACTATCTTTAAGATAAAGTGTCTTCCATTTTCATTAGTTGCATGCTAGTCCTTCAGTTAACTACTTTTAAAAAAAATAGTCATTGTCTAGCTAAAGGAGTAACCTATAAAAGATTAAAATATAACACATGACTGCCCAAACATGTGGCTCTAAAATGTCAGACATTGTTGGATAGAAACACTTATTTCTGTTTTAAATGCGCTTTCTTTTTCACACCCTATTTCCAAATTATACAACTAAAAAACATACAAGGACAAACGACCTAAACCAAAAATCTATATTGAATGATGCTTCCCTTTAGAGCCTACAACTCTAGAACAAAGCATCATTAACAACAAAAACTCTTAGTGGTGACTTTTAGCTGGTGATTTGCACAGAGCCTATTTAATAGCCTGTCTTGGAGCCAATAGTTTTGTAGTTACAAGAAGATACCTTAGGTATCTTTGAAAACCTATATCTGACAACAAATTAATAACATGTGTGAGACAAAACACCATAATTTAAAAAAAAACAATGGAGAGAATACTATTGCAAATTCATTTTCCCATAAAACTAAATTTTCACCAAAGCAAGGTCAATTTTTGTTATCATTGAAAATATAGACATTATATTTGGATATATACTTTTATTTGTTTGTGACCAGAGGAATGAATAGTTCTGGATATCCTATTTTTTTAACATAAATGTAAATATATCCAAAGGAGCAAAAAATATATCCATATGCTGTACAATATAGTCAGGGGGAAAATGTACTTTGTATATTTTCACTGTTCAAACTTTCATACAATAGAACCCACACTTCCAAGTTTTTGCAAAAAGAGCATTATTAAAATTTATAATGTAACTTAAAACTTATCCAAGTGGGCCAGGACTGGGCTTAAATAGCACACAACCAGTCCAGAAGAATATCCAGCAGTAGCAGGTCAGTTACTCAGGAAGCAGACCCTGACATGGAGATTAGCATGCAGTAAGTTAATTTGGTATTAATGCATATATGAAGTTAAAGAAGCCTAGCTGAATAAAGGAAAAAATTGGGCTCTAATGTTTTGCAACATTGACCTCAGCCAATTCCATATGAAGCTCTGAAACTGGGACTGACCTGTAGAATTGTCCCAAGTTGGAGCAAGAAGGATGACCCTTTACAGCCCTGCAATCATGGACTATTGTATGTGGGTTGCTCCTGGAAAGGACCGTGACTTTAGGAGGCGGCCTTCTTCAGAAGATGGATGGAAATTTCTGGAGAGGGCTGTAAGCTGACAGCATTTTCAACAGCTGGAAGACGTAAACGGTTCCTTTTGTAGCACTTTTGTAGAACAGTGTATGCAACACTGTTCATTATAAAGGAATGTTCTAGTGAAATGTCACTGCCAGTGCTGTCCAACATCTGGTTCTCTGATATTAGAGGCCAAATGCTATAAACTCCCTCACAGTTGCTTCAGAAGGTCACATCTGTCACAATGCTTGGAAAAAGTGCTGATGTCTCCATGTACCAATGTCCCCTCACGTTTCTCCCTTCCACTGCTAAGTTTCTTATAGGGGGATCTATGAATCTATGGTAGAAGAAATCAATCTAGAATGGCACTGGAATAAGTACTAAATTTAAACAAGGACATACGTGGCAGTTTGACTTTTTAAAATCCATTTATATTCTCATCTAAAAGTCCACACAACTATAGGTGATCCTGTCTACTGTAACTATTCCTCATACAAATAAAAATTCACTCACAACCTTCATAAAATGTTTGTAGCAACCTTCAGACATTTTTACGAGATATGGTAAGCTTTCCACAAATAATAATACTAATTATATCTAACTTTTATAACACTTACTACTTGCCAAGAACCCTCTTAAGTACCTTCCATATGTTGCTCCCTTAATTCTCACAAAACAATGTCAACAAGTGATTGCCTGAAAAGGATTTTTCATCCATTTTGGTTGCTGTGCATTTAAGTTGCTATTCTAGTCTGGGACACTTACCACCTTTTGAGGTTGAGAGGGTAATATATCCTACATCCTCCTAGGAAATGAAAATCCCAGGTACCAGTTTTCCCAGTTTCCCTTGCCACTTGTGCAAACAGATATTCTAAGCAGATACATGTACGACAGACATTGAATAGGGAACTATTTATGAAAAATAATTAGTGCCAAAAGGAATCATTGGAGTGGCAACTGCAATCAGCTTAATATTCCAAGAGTGTCATTGTGTTCCATGTTGGCAGGATTAACAAGGCTCCAACGCCTGCTGTCCTGTTGGAAGAAACTGCAAAACCTGGTCCTGTCCTAAACAGGAATCAAAAACAAATTGTTATTTTGTTTCCCTTTGTTCCACCCCAAATCTATAAACTTGGTTCTCTAGGTTCTCTGTGATTTCTCAGCTACATTAATCCTCTATAGTTAATCAGCCACATTAGATTTCTGTTGCGTGCATCTAATATATTTGTATTTGATTGAGACACTCACATTACCCTAGATCAACAGATTTAAAATTATCAAATAATTTTATAATATATTATATATATAATATATTGATTGCATGTTGTAGTAGATTTTGCAGGAGTACAGTAATGCATAACAAGTTCCTTGTAATCTTATTGTGCAGTAGATGAGTTGAGATATGGTAATAATTAACTGTTATACAATGAATAACTGTTATTGGAGAAATAAAGTGCTCCAAGAATCCAATAGAGAGAGAGATGATTTTCATCAGGAATTTTTTTTTTTTTAAGGATGACTTGAACCAGGAAACTTTGATTTATGTCTTAAAGTTTGGAGTACAGAATGAGGGAGGGAGTGGCACAATCAAAGCCCTATTTTGAGATGGTACAGGGCCCATCTTTTAGTTTGACTGGAGCAAACTTAGGAAGGCCTAAAAGAGGCCATAAAGTTAAGTGATTATCAAGGTCAAGTATACCACATAAGGGTGTAAATTAATCTAGTATATGATAATAGCCATGGTGCAGGCTGTGGTGACAGGTCTTACCCCCTTAAGATATTCAGGTGTGTATTTTAGACAAAGGGCTGATGAAATAAAATAAAGCTGCTCACTCCAGGCTTGTGATCCCTGGTCTGAGATATCTAGTTTTTTTATGTAGTCTAGGGTACATTGAAAATTCCTAAGAAGAATGACAGAATCAGAGAAATGATTCAGAAAGTTCAATCTGATAGTGATCTTTAAATAACTTGGGGAACAAAATTAGTCAGGTTCCTCCTTTTCAGCTACTTTAAGATTTACCTAGAGAAAAGTAGTCTACATTAGGGTTGAATTCTGATGTGAGCGTGACTCTTTTACCTCTCCAGGCATGTTCCTATGGATCAATCACTTTGTGGTATTTGTCTCCTTTTTCAGTCATGTTTCTTCATTACTTATTGTTAATCCTGAGCCACATAAGAAAGATATCCAAAAAATGCCATGGCTCAAAGAGGCTAGAAATTTATTTCTCACTTATGTTGACAGTGCCTAGCAGGTAGGTAGGATTTGATCCAGGATGTCATTTCCCGAGCCTACATCAGTTGGGCAGCTCCCCCACCCACAATATTTGGCTTCCAAGTTCACTCCAGTAATCACTAGAAAATAAAGGAGTATATTTAGAACAAGTTTCTTTTAAAGCAATTAAGGTAAAAGTTGTACATATTCATGTTCTCATTTCATGAGTAAGAACTTATTCATATGACTACACAGCCCCAAGGAAGGCTGGGCAATTTAGTTTTTGCAGGTAATAAGAAGAAGGAGAAAACAGAAGTGAGAGGTAGTCAAGCAAGGGTATTCACCTTTGTATCCAAGTCTGCTGTTCTCTATATAAACTACTATAAAACCTCTTGGAACCCATTTTTGTTCCATGTTCCTCATAGAGAGATATGGTAAATATTTCAAAATAATATAAAGATAGATAGATAGATAGATAGAGGATAGATAGATAGATAGATAGATAGATAGATAGATAGATAGATAATTATAGGATTGGTTCACATAACTGTGAGGACTGGCAAGTCTGAGTTCTATAAGGCAGGCTGCAATTGAGAAACTCGAGGAAGGTGATGTGGGATTACCCAGAAGTTAACCAGCTGAAGTAGAAATAGAAATTCTTCTCTATGACTGCTGAAATCCTCAGGTCTCCCTTTCCAGCTTCCAGCTAATAAATGAAGAGACTCCTCTCATTACTGAAGGGAATCTCCTTTGTTGATGGTAGATATATATGCAATCAACTAAGGAATGATTTAGATCCATCTACAAAATATTCTCACAGTAACAATTAAGCCAGCGCTTGCTTGACCAAACAATTGGAAAGTATAACCTAGCTAAATTGACACATGAAATCAACCATCACATATATCAAACAGAAATGCGGGAAGAAAAATGGCCTCATGTGCTCATTGGAAATTTTCAGTGGTAAAACATAAGTCACAATGCATCCTTTTCTTCAGCTGCAATAGGACATTTTCAACGACATTTCTGTGGTAGCCAGCCTCCAAGAGGCTCCTCCCTCCCGTTATTCTTGCCCACAGACAGTCCCTCTCAGGTAGAATAGGGCTAACTTGTGTAACAAATAGGACATTGTGGAAATGGTAGAGTGAGACTTTAGAAGCCAGGTCATAAAAGATGTTGTGGATTCTGCCTTGTTTTCTTGGATCACCTGCTCTGAGTGAAGAAAGCCAGCATGCCAAGAGACATCCAAGTGGGCCTCACCACCTAAGTGAGCCATCATGGAAGCAAATCATCCAAACCCTGTTACACCTGTTGATAATTGCAGTCCCAGTTGCATATTAACTGCAATATCATGTGAAATCCCAAATCAGAACAATCCAGTTAATCTGCTGATCCACAGAAACTTCGTGAGATAACAAATGTTTATTATTTTAAGCCACTCAGTTTTGAGAAAAATAGTTACACAGAAATAAATAAATAATTCAATTTCTAAAATATTGATAACAATGTTTTCCTACATATACACCTAATTCTTATTCTGTATTCCAAGAAACTTTAAATTTATCATAATTTTGCCACTGAATGTTACCATTTTGCATTCATTCTCCTAAGTAGGAATGAGTCTGTGAGCTTTTTCTATGGATCAGACTTGAGCCACATGTGACAGAAAATTGGCTGCAGTTCATTTCATTTCTCTTCATTTCTCTCCAGGAAGGCTACCTAGAAGAACAAAGGGGATCACCAGACTTTCAGAGTCTAAGAAAAAAAGTTGTAACCCGTGAGCTGAAGGAAATAGGATCATGTGAAGAAAGATCTTCCAATGAGAGTTTGCTCAGAATAGTTGTACATGACGCAAGGACCCTATACAATCATCTAATTTAAACAATGGGATGCCAACTCACCTAGTTTAAACAATGGGATACCAACTCACGACATTATTCATAAAAATTTCCTGCTCAACTTTTCTCCCATTCATTCTTCCATCTCTAAACTTGGTTGTTGGTGTAGATCAGAACAAACTGTTAGCAAGATGAAGAAGTAGGAAAAGAAGGCTACTATTCTTGTCTGTTACAGCCTTCTCCACTGCAATGAATTCAAACTGAGGGTGGAAGACTCTGACTTAGAATCAAGTTCCGAGTTTGATTATGGCAAGGCATAAAAGATTCTAATGACTAAGACAGTTTGTAGTATAAAAGTGTGACAAGAGAAATCAAAGAATATGGCTTTCTTTGTTTTATTCAATGGCAGTAGAAAAATTAGCTCCACTGTATCTAGGTAAAGGAAGAGTGGGAAACCAAAATAAAATTGCTTTATGATTATATCCCAGAAGTCATATATTTCGGTATAACAGTTTGGTGGAGATAATGCAGAATTATGTAAGTCAAAAATAAGAAACAATTTGGTTGATACAATGCTTTCCCTAAAATATGCATGCCAAAAAACATTTTCATTTTAAATTTAACTAAACTGAAGTAACATATTTTATAAAACTAAATAGCTGCTTCTGTTCTGTATTGTATTTTGTGAAGCAATACACAATGTAAAGGAGGCGGTTTTTTCCTTCTCTTCTGAATGTAGTTGGTTAATGGAGTTTAATAACAGCATAAAAATCCCTGTAAAAATTTTCCAGGCAAATTCCACTTTCTGTATTTCTCTACAGTTTTCAGTCACATTCAGAAGCGTATAAATAGAGGTATTGCCTCATTTACATAATGAAATTGTGAAGGCAGCGGAGCTAGTTGCAGAGGCTATCGTATCAATGGGAAGTTTACAATCTCAACTCAGGTTTAAATATGCATTCAAGTCAGCCCACTGTGTGTGTGTTTGTGTGTGTGTGTGTGTGTGTGTAATTGCAAACAAAATACCAGAAATTGGTGAAATGAATTGATTTCTAGCCCAAGCACACTTGGTTAATTTATTAGATAGGAAGATATACATAGCATACAATATTTTTATTTCACTTTTACTTTGATTTGAAAGACACTATGATAAAGATTTTTATCGTAATCTGCAATGAAATAAAATCCTTCAGGAAGGTAAAAGTTCTCATATTCAATATCCCTATTTATTGTTACTAGAAAATCTTACAATTGCATGACTAATTAAGAAGGCATATATTAGGGAAAAAAGAAAATCCGTAAGTGATCTGCTTTAGATATAAGCATTTTAACAACTTTTCCATATACTTCCATACTAGGAAAAAAAGTTATTTTTTTTTATAGCACAAGACAGTTTAGTGTTCCAGAATTATATTTTACTAATTGCTATGGATTGAAGTGAGTTTCCCAAAAAGATATGTTCAAGTCCAAACTTCCAGGTCCCATGAATATGATGCTATTTGGAAATAAGATCTTTGAAGAGGTTATTAATTAAGATAAGGTCAAACTGGATTAGGGTGGGCCTTTATCCAATATGCCTGGTATCCTTATGAGAAGAAAAAATTTGGACAGAGACAAAGAGAGAAGATAGCATGTGACAGAGATAAAGATTGAGTTATGCCACAGGCCAAAGAATGTTATGGATTTGCAGCAAAGTACTACCAGAACCCTACAAACTTCAGAAGAAGCAGGGTCCTGTTGAAATGTTTATTTTAGACTTCTAGCCTCCAGAATTCTCAAGCAACACATTTCAGTTGTTTTAAGCCACTCAGTTTGTTGTTCTTTGCAATGGCAGCCCTATGAAACTAAGACAGTAATGAAATACTTAATCTCTTTGAATGATTAGGAAGATTTGGTTGTTGTAGTAGTGTGATAGCTTGAGATTATTTCATGAATCCCAAAAATATAAAGATTACGTTCATAAACTAATCTATTCCCCTGGGTGTGATATCCTTTTGGTTATACTAAATTCTGTTAAGGAACCCTTGATTGGATTACCTGTTAAAATTGCTTTCAGGGCTTACTTTGATTCTACCACTTAGTAAGGCTTGACTTGAGTTGAGTTCCCACCCCCTGGGTGGGCCGATATAAAGGGACACTCATTCAAGATGACATGCTGGAAGAGACAGCTCTGTTATTTTTAATCCTGAGGCCCTGAGGAGAGATGAAGCATTCACCTGATAGCTTGCAGCTAAACTTGTGAAGAGAATAGAAGAGCTGAGACTGATATAGAAAGTCCAGAAAGAAACGAGCCTTATGTCAAGAGAGAGAGGATGCCCTGAGAGACAAGCCCTATGCCAGCCTGCAGCTGGGAGAGAGGAATCCCAGAGAGGAAGGTTGAGCCCTCTCAGAGATCAGCCACTATCTTGCTTCAACACATAGCAACTGACTTTTGTGAGAAAGCAACCTTGAGTTGGACTCTTTAGGGTCTTGTAACTGTAAGTTTTTACCCCAAATATTTACCTTTTATAAAAGCCAACAGATTTCTGGTACTTTGCAATGGCATTCCTTTGGCAGGCTAATACAAGTAGTTAGCCTAGCAATCGAAAACATGCATTAAAAATAAGGATACATAAAATTAGCATATAGCTGTGTTCTCATGTTGTATTATATTTAGTTCAATAAACACTGAATTTTATTACAACTGCACCGTGGTTGTCCACCATTTGCTACATAATTATGCTATAAAAATTGAGAACATAGAATCCTAGAATAAAATAGATGGAAGACCCTTTAAACATCATTAATCTCAACACTTCACCATAGGAGAAAGGAAGTGAAACACAGAGAGCAGACAGGACTTTAATGGTAGAAGATGACTGATTTGACTGGCAGCATTTATTAAACAAAGATAAAATTGTCACAATTATAAGCAAGTCAAAATATCTTTCTGCTCACTATTGCGAAGCCATTATCTAGTTTAATTTATATAATCTCCACTTAACTCTCCAGTTGGAAGCTAGTGAGAGTGAGGCATCCTTTTGCATTTTTGTCCTTCCTATTCCTTTTTAAAAGAAAACTTAGAGGAAATAACATGCTGAATGCCCAGGATCCTTGCATGAGAATGTGTTTTCTGTTATTGTTGTTTTTCTATTCATCCAAATGGGAACAGAGTTCATCTCTATTGTTATAAGTAGCTAGCTACAAGCTGCTGTCAGCAAGTTCACTTTATTCTTCCATAATGTATAGTGTAACTTATTATACTACACACAGAGATTATTTTAATACAATCCCTTTTGACATAGATGATTCTTTAATTTTAAAGTCATATTTATTTCAAACATTAAAAACTTTGACCTATAACATAAGATGCAAACTAGCAAACACAATAATACTTGTCTTGATTATAGTAGAATTTAAGCATATATAAATTACTTCACTCTATATAGTTAGAAAAGCATTGGAAAGTCATTATATTCTGTGCTTGTAGGTTGAAGGAATGTGGAATTAGTCCAGATTCTAATTACTGGTGCTAAGGAATAACTGCAATTCAAGATATGGAGGTTAGACTGGACTAGAAAGGAAAGCCCACTATGTCATTTAAACTCTCTGGCTCTCAGTTAAAATACGTTAACATGAAGAAATGTTTTATAACAGTATTAATACTAATAATATCACTGGGAAATACAGTTAATCTCAAACATATGATTTAAAAATGACTGACTTTGTTCAAAGTCCTATATGTGCCTTTGTCTCACTTATTTTTAAAATATTGCATATTTTTAAAAATGTGTCCATTTCATAACAATGGAGTAGGACATATATTCTTTCAGACTTTAGAATTCACACAAATAAAAATTTGTGGGTTTTAGAGATTCCTGGCTCTTGTTGCTAGAATAGAGAGTAACTCCAAACACAGAGTAACTTCACTTGATAGCCTGAAATATTTGGATGAAATTTATCTTTCTGAGCTCAGCATGCTTAAGAGAGACAATCACTGCACCCTGGGGCAATTCCATCTTCTTAATATATAAGGCCACTAGTTTTAGTTTATCCCATGATTACTTTACTACCTCATTCCAAAGCATGACAGAACCTAGCAAGATATTGACAGGTTCTTTTATCCAGCTGAGGTACTCTCCATTCTTTTTGCACAAGCCTCAATTTCTTTACTTTAAAGATATAGGAATCCAATTCCTAATCCATCTATACAATTGGCCTCATATTGTTAATCTCTTCCAGATCTTCATTACAAAACACATATTCCTACCCTCCCAGCTTGTCCTACTCAATTATTGTTCTATCAAAACCTTCTTTCCTTCCTCTATTTTTATAAAATATCAACCTTATTAAAATAATAGATTGTATTAATGAAGGATTTGTTTAAGAGTGAGTACATAAACATGATATAGGGACTAGTGGACCTAAATCTAACAGGAAGTGTTTAGAAATGTTGGGGGAGTAGGTTGCATAATGACTGTGAGGTACTTCTGCCAATCTTAAAGAATAGAGACTGTTCCTCCCCCTACAAAAAAAATACCAAATGTTTCTTCATTGGGAAATACTGGGGAGCAGATGTAGCTCAAGTAGTCGAGTGCCTGTTCAAAGTCCTGAGTTCAATGCCCAGGACCTCCTAAAATCAAACAAACAAAAAACACCTTTCATTGGGGAGCAGATCAAGCTCAGTGTTTGAGTGCCTGTTCCCCATGTACGAGGTCCTGGACTCAATCCCTGGTATCTCCTTTAAAAAAAAAACCCCACATATATATTAGGGTTGAAATGATAACATGGCCCATTCTATCTCTTTGGATAAAAATTTATCAGAATGTCAGACTGCCCCCCGACATGCTTAAATGTCCTGGTTCAAGGCGAAGTCATCAACATGGCCATGTAAGAAATCCCCTGGAAAATCCTCCCCAGAGATTCATCCAATAAAAGGACAAATCCCACTTGCTTAGAACTCTGGAAGAAAGTAGAGACTGGAGACAGACTCCACAAATGCTGAATCGAAGAAAGAAGAAAATATCAGTTAGGAAACTTTTGTCCAGAATCGCCGGTCTACTCTCTCCCTCACTCAGTCTGGCACAGCTTAGGGAGTCTCTCAGAGGCAGCGGTCCAGGTTTCTAGAGACAGCAGTGATAGAACGCCACACATATCCAGGCATAGGGACGCAAGTCCACCAAGACCCAGGGTGGAACACAAGCTGTTGAGGAGTGCTGCATAGAAAAGAACCCCCAAGAGGAAGAAAGAAAAAGACTGTGGTAAAACTGCAGCTAAGAAGGTTGCACTCACTCAATCCAGTTTCTGTTGACTGGACCACCTAAATGCAAAACAGACGTTTCTGGAGAGACCCAGCTTTCTGGATTGATACTATCTGGCTCCCCGTGGTGGGATACCCTACTGGGAAAGAAACAGGAGTCAGAAAAGCCTCACAGAGAAAGAAAAGGGGGGTGGGGTTAAACTGAATTTCTGTAAGAGAGGACAGACCCAGAACTAAAAAGAGGAAGGAAAGCAGGGCATTGAGTAAAAGAGAGAATTTAAACAAATCATAAGAGCTGGGGAAGAAATTCTGCACACACACACACACACACAAATAAACAGAATGAGATTCCCAGAGAAAGGAAGCTTTCTTCTGGAGGTAAAACAATTACATGGAAAAAAGTGTAATCTTAAAAATCATACCACATATCCAGAGCAAGAATCAGATGGAGAAGAGCTGAAAAAATCTGATCAATTAAGCCCAGGCTATTCTAAAGGTCCAGAATAAGTCTGATCAAATGTCAAAGAAGAGCTTTGACATAAAACCAATCAATAATAAAACCCTAGACAAGAGGGAGAAACTGACCTTCAGAATTAACTCATCAAGGTAATCAAATGCATAGACATCAGCAAAAAATTATGAGCCATACTAAGAAACAGGAAGATATGAATCTGTCAAGGGAATAAATTAAAACTTCAGAGGAGACGGAGAATTTAGAACAAATAATCAAAAAGGTTCAAATAAATCTCCTAAATCAATTGAAGGAAAATATGCATAATGAGATGAGGGATATTAAGAAGACAAGGTGTGGGCATAAAGAAGAATTTTAAAAGTATAAAAAGAAACAACAGAAATTATGGAATAAAAGGCACAATAGTACAGATGAAAATACATTAGAAGCACACAACAGCAGATTTGAACAGGCAGAAGAAAGAATTAGCAAATTGGAAGATAGGGCATTCAAAAGAACAGATAGAGAAGAGAATATTTTTTAAAATGAGCAGTGTCTCAGGGATTTGAGTGACAGCACAAAGCACACAAACATATGCATCTGGGTGTCCCAGAAGGAGAAGAGAATTAAAAAAGCCAGAAAGAATATTTGAGGAAATAATGGCTAAAAAAGTTCCAACTGTTATGAAAGACAAATATAATGTCCAAGAAGCATAACATACTCTAAACAAAACAAATGCTAATAGACTTACTTGAAGACACATATAAATCAGAAAGCCAAAAGTTAAAGATAAAGAGAATTCTGAAGACAGCAAGAGAAAAAACTATTCTTAACATACAAGGTATCCTCAGTAAGACAAATGCCAATTTCTTATCAGAAACCATGGAAGTGAGAAGGCAATGCTATAACATATTTAAAGTACTGAAAAGAAAAACTTCCAGCTAAAAATTCCTTAACTGGAAAATCTCTCCTTCAAAAATGAGTGAGAGTTTAAAATATTCACAGATTAACAGAAACTGAGAGAGCTCCCCAAGAGGTGACCTGCCCTACAAGAATTAATAACGAGAGTTATTTAGGTTGAAAGGAAAAGACAGGAAAGAGCGGCTTGGAGTAGTGTGAAGAAATGAAGATCATCAGTCAGAATAACTAAAAGGATAAACCTAAAAAGCTGTTATAAGAGACTAAGATGGACACTATGTATTAATAAACAGGACAATCCACCTAGAATAAATAACAATCATAGATATTTATGCATCTAACCACAATGCCCCAAAATATATGAGGCAACCACTGGCAAACTGAAGGGAGAAATAGACACCTCCCTTAGAGACTTCAATACACACTCTTATCAATAGATAGAACATCTAGGCAGAAGATCAATAAGGAAATAGAGAACTTGAATAACATGATAAATGAACTAGACCTAAGAGACATATACAGAACATTGCACCCAAAACAGCAGGATATACATTTTTCTCAAGTGCACCTGGATCATTTTCCAAGATAGACCATATGTTGGGTCACAAAATAAGTCTCAATAAATTTAAAATATTGAAATTATACAAAGCATTTTCTCTGACTATAATGGAATGAAGCTGGAAATGATTAACAGGCAGAAATCCAGAAAATCCACATGGATATGGGAGTTAAATAATACACTCTTAAACAATCAGTGGGTCAGAGAAGAACTTGCAAGTGAAATCAGCAAATTCTTGAGACAAATGAAAATGCAAACACAGCATATCAAAACTTATGGGATGTAGTGAAGGCAGTGCTGAAAGAAAAATTTATAACCCTAAATGCTTACATTAAAAAAGAAGACAAAGCCAAAATCAAAGACCTAACTGCATACCTGAAGGAAATAAAAAAAAGAATAACAAACAAATCCCAAAGAAGCAGAAGGAAAGAAATAACAAAGATTAGAGCAGAAATAAATGAAATTGAAAATAAAAAAAACAAGATAGAATTAACAAAACCAAAAGATGTTTCTTTGAAAAGATCAATAAAATTGACTAACCATTAGCTAGACTGACAAAGAAGGAAAGAGAGAAGACACAAATAAATAAAAACAGAAATCAGTTGGGAAGCATTACTACTGACACCACTGAAATTAAAAGGATCATAAGTGGATACTATGAAAAATTGTATGTCAACAAATTAGATGACCTAGATGAAATGTACAAATTCTTAGAAACACACGAACAACCTACACTGACTCTAGAAGAAATAGAAGACCTCAACAAATTACAAAAAAAGAGATTGAGTCAGTTATAAAAAACCTACTGAACAAAAGCCTAGGACTAGATGGCTTCAAAGATAATTCCTACTAAGCATTTCAAGAAGAATTAGTACCAATCCTGCTCAAACTTTTCCAAGATATTGAAGAAGAGGGACCACTACCTAACTCATTCTATGAAGCCAACATCACTCTAATGTCCAAACCTGATAAAGATAATACAGGAAAAGAAAATTACAAATCAATTTTTCTTAGGAATGCAGATGTAAAAGTCCTCAACAAAAGACTTGCAAATTGAATCCAGCAGCACATTAAAAGAATTATATATCATGATCAAGTGGGTTTTATCACAGGTATGCAAGTGTGGTTCAACAAAAGAAAATCAATTAATGTAATAACCACATTAACAAAATAAAGGGAAAAACTACACAATCATCCCCATTGACATAGAAAAGTCATTTTTACAAAAGCCAGGATCCTTTCTTGATAAAAACACTTAGAAAAATAGGAATAAAAGGAAACTTCCTTAACATGAGAAGGGGCATATGTGGAAAATCAACAGCTCATATCATACTTTATGGTGAAAGATGAAAGCTTTCCCATTAAAATCTGGAGCAAGACTAGTGTGCCCACTGTCACCAATGTTATTCAACACTGTACTGGAATTTCTAGCCAGAGAAGTTAGGTAAAAAAATTATAAAAGCATATAAATTGGAAAGGAAGAAGTCAAACCTTCACTGTTGCAGATGCTATGGTTTTATATATAGAAAGTCTCCAAAAAATCAACAACAAAGCTATTAATAATAGATCTAATAAACTAATTCAGCAATGTGTCAGGGTACGAGATCAACATGCAAAAATCAGTAGTGTTTCTACACAATTAATGAGCAATCTGAGGAAGAAATCAAGAAAAAAATTCTTGAATTCCATGTCCATGAATCGGAAGACTAAATATCATTAAGATGTCAAATCTACCCAAAATGATTTACACATTCAACACAATCCCAATCAAAATACCAACAGCTTTCTTTGCAGAAATGGAAAAGCCAATGATGAAATTTATTTGGAAGGACAAGGGGCCCTGGATAGCCAAAATCAACTTGGCAGACTCACACTTCCTGGCTTTAAAGCATATTACAAAGCTACAGTGGTCAAACAGCATAATATTAACAGAAGAATAGACATATTGACAAATGGAATGAAATTGAGAGCTCAGAAATAGCCCCCACATCTATAGTCAATTTTTGACAAGGCTGCCAACTCTACTCAATTGAAAAAGAATAATCTTTTCAACAAATGGTGCTGGGATAATTTGATATCCATATGCAAAAGGATGGAAGAGGACCCTATCTCACCCCATATACAAAAATTAACTCAAAATGGACGAAAGACCTAAATACAAAAGCTCCTAGAAGAAAATGTAAGGAAGTATCTTCAGGATCTTCTGTTGGGCAATGGTTTCTAAAACTTTATACCTAGAGCACAAGCAATGAAAGAAAGAAAAAAAAAACAGATAAAAGTCACCTCCTCAAAATTAAAAAATTTATGCATCAAGAGACTTTTTCATGAAAGTGAAAATTAACCTACCCAATGGGAGAAAATATTTGGAAACCACATATCTGATGATGGCTTAATATACAGAATATACAAAGAAATCTTTCTAAATAGACAAACAACCCAATTTTAAATATGTGCAAAAGACTTGAATAGATATTTCTCTTAAGAGAATATACAAATGGCTAAAAAGCACATGAAAAGATGCTCAACATCACTAGATATTAGGTAAATGCCAATCAAAACCACAACGAGATATCATTTCACAGCCACTGAAATGGTTACTATTTTAAAAAGAAGAAAATTACTAGTTGGAGAGGATGTGGAGAATAAGAACACTCATTCATTGATGGTGGGAATGTAAAACGATGCAGCTGCTGTGGAAGACGGTTTGGCAGTTCCTCAGGAAGCTAAGTATAGCATTACCATATGACCCAGCAATACTTCTACTAAGTATATATCCAGAAGAATTGAGAGCAGAGACTCAAAAAGATATTTGTACACTGATGATCATAGCAGCATTATTCACAATTGCCAAAAGATGGAAAACAAGTGTCCACCAACCAATAAATGGATAAATTAAATGTATATACATATAATGGAATATTATTTGGCTGTAAAAAAGGAATGAAGTTCTGATGCATGTAATAAAAAAATTTTTTGTGAAACTATATCTCTTATAAAGTATCACTTGGTTTTTGAGTGGTAAAATTGGTCTTCAAATCCAGACCTGACTCCAAAGCCAACACTCTGTCCACAAAACCATGTAGTCCTTATACAACCAATTATTTGTGCATTCTCCTTCTCACTAAAGTTTAGTAACCCCAACATCAATATTGTTTTCATGGTCATTCATGGACATGTGCAGAGCAGGAAAAAATTTGAGTTGTTGTAAGCACATGTTCCCAGCTGAGGTAAAACAAGATGGTTTCTTATTTCAATTCTCATACTGTAAACAAGTATTCTTTTTGCAGTATATATAATGCCACATTTTTTACATGTTTGTGATTTATTGGTGATTTCACTGTTTAAAATGGCCACCAAGCAAAAAAGCTGAAGCACTATCTAGTGTTTCTAAGCACAAAGAAGGCATGATGTGCCTTATGGAGAAAATACATGGATTGGAAAATTTTCATTCAGTCATGAGTTATAGTGTTGTTGGTCTTGAGATCAGTGTTAATGAATCAACATTATATATTAAATAAGGTATCTTTAAATGGAAACACACCTAAAATAAGGTTATGTTTTCATCAGTTGATAAAAATGTTGTGACCAGAGGCTAGCAGGATCCAAACCCTGTATTTCCCCAAGGAGCAATGGTTCACTATTTGCTAATTCAGTGTTCATGTTAACCTTAGAGAACATACTACTGCAAACAAACAAGAATAGTACTCTGAAAACTACAAAATGTTGTTAAAAGAAATTAAAGGAGTCCTAAATAAGTGACAAGCTATCCTATGTTCATAGATGAAAATACAAAATATTATTAAGATGACAATATTCCCTAAATTGATCTACAGATTCAATACAATTCCTATCAAAATCCCAAATGACTTTTTATCTTTGCAGAAATTGATAACCAAATCCTAAAATTCATTTACAAGTGCAAAGGACCCAGGATAGCCAAACTAATGGGCAGAAGATCTTAATAGACATTTCTCCAAAGAGGATATTCAAATAGCTAATATGGTGGTTTGGAGGTATGTTCCACAGAAAAACATGTTCCTAAATTTACTCCATTCCTCTAGGTATGAACTCATTGTAAGAAGGACCTTCTGATAAGGTTACTTCAGTTAAAGTGGTATGTGCTATGCGACAGAAAAGCCAAAGACCAAGGATCACTGGCAGCAAGCCTCCAAATTCCAGTCTTTGGGATAAAAACATCACCTCAAAGATGCCTTGATTTGGATTTTTCCTACTCTCAAAACTGTGAGTTAATAAATTCCCATTGTTTAAGCCAACCCAGTGCTTAGTATTTGGTCCAACCCAATCAGGATGGATCTCAGTCCCAAAATTGGAATTTGAGATTAAGCAGAATGTAATTCAGACACAGAGAGAGAAAGTCAAGGGAAACAAGATGCTGAAGGTCAATGGAACCCGGAAGAGAAGGGAGAGGCCAGGTGAGGAGGTCATGTGCATTGCTATGTGACAGAAGAGACAGGAACAAAGGATCACTGTTTTTTGTTTGTTTGTTTGTTTTTGTAGTCCAACACACTTTATTCAGCACAGAAATGTCTGAACAGCACAAAGACCCAAAATGCCAGTCTTTGGGAAGAAAGCTAATAAATCCTCATTGTTTAAGCCAGCCCATTGCTTGGTATTTGCTTGAGCAGCCAAGGAAACTAAAATAGCCAATAAGCACATGAAAAGATGCTCAATACAAATCAAATACAAATCAAAACCTTAGTGCGATATCACATTATACTCACTAGGATGACTACAATCAAAAGGACAGATAACAAGTGTTGGTGAGAATGTAGAAAAATTGGAACCCTTGTACATCCTGTCATAAAGGTAAAATAATACAGCCATTTGGAAAATAGTCTAACAGTCCTTCAAAAGGTTAAACAGAGCTACCATATGGAATTCTGTACAAATTAAGCAGTAGAGCAATCCCACTCTGATATTTATACCCAAGAGAAATGAAAACATTTGTTTACACAAAAACATGTAATCAAATGTTTATAGCAGCATTATTCATAGCAGCCAAAAAGTGGAAACAATTGAAATGTCCACCAACTGATTAATGGATAAATAACATGTGGTATATCCTTCCAATGGAATATATTGTCTGACCATAAAAAGGAATGCAGTACTGGTACATGTTACAACATGGAAAACCTTGCAAACTTTATGCTAAGTAAATTAAGTCCCGTAAAAACAAAAAGAGTATAGATTGTATGACACAATTTATATGAAATATCCATAATAGGTGAATCTATAGAAGCAGAAAGTAGATTAGTGGTTGTCGAGGGCAGCATGTTTGGAGAGAAATGGGAAATGATTGCTAATGTCTATCAGATTTCTTTTTGGAGTTATAAAAATGTCTAAAATTGATTGTTATAATGGTTGTACAGCCCTGTAAATATATTAAAAAACATTTAATATTTATATTGGTGAATTTATAAATTGGTGAATTGGGTGGTATGTAAATTATATTTCAATAAAGCTTTTAAAAAATAAATGTTCTGGTTCATAATTTGAATATGAGGAATGAGTCGATTAGTTTCTTGTCTTCCCCTCAACCACTGTGAAATTTCTGCTGGTAAAACTTCCCCCATCCTCCCTCAGAATTCTACAATAGAGGAAAAGGCAGGAACAGTGCCCTCTCGCTAGCATCTAAACTCTCATGCTATTCTCCGTCAATTGTCTTCTAGTTTGGAAAATTTATGTACATTTTTTTTAATGGAAGGAAACCTCTGTTATACCAACATGGATTTTTCTACACTTTGTGGATTATACTACAAGGATTGTTAAACATTAATGTGATAGTCAAAGCCAAACTTTTTGGAGTTAATTTAAAACAAAAATCCTTGCAAGTGTATGGCTCATGTAATTGAAATCCAAATTGCATTTTAAGACCATTTTGGAGCTCAAAGCCAATAATCTGAGGCCTTATTCTCATTGGGAGAATAGCATTCTCCGTTCCCTAGGGCAATCACGCTTCTTCCTATGGTCTGCCATTAAGGGCCAAAAGACTGCATGAAGAAACACATTTGCCAAGAAGGAAAAATACATTGTATATTATTTCAGAATATTCTATTGCTGTAATCAAAATTGAGTATATTTTAGTAAACAAACAAAAATAGTATCAAATATGCCTGCTCTTTCTCTATCACAATGAAAAAAATTTTTCCCATTGGAGAATTTTGCTTCTCTCACTGCCTATAAAGGACTGCTTCTATAATAAACGGATTACAAGGGCTGGGCTAAAACCCTTAAATGTCTTTTTAAAGACCAGCATAGGAGTGGCCTGTAAGTCTAAATATACCTGACAGTATCATTGTAGTATTTCTCAAACATGTTCTTACATGGGCTCCTGTTTTGGAATCTCAGAGCCTTTCTATGTTTTTAAGCTCTAAGGCCACTCACTTAGTATTTAGAGTGGGTGATAAGGATGTCAAGAATGTTGCAATCCCCTAGTTGACACAATAAATATATTTAAATACATACATATATTCAGACACACATAATAACATTCTTAAAGGAATATTCCTTTTGTCTTTTTGCCTTATCTATGATGACACAAAAAAAATATTCTTGCTCGTGGTCCAATTGTCAAATGTTCTGCTGATTTCTGTAAAACCCTATGATTGATTCTGTTATAAAGCAATTGCTGTTCATAGGAATGTGGTTCAAGTAAACAGAATATCAGTTATGCTTCACTAATAACTACTGAAATCTAGGCCTCTTGACCTTACTTTTCTGCATTGAAAACCTTTTTAAAAATGCAATTAGTAAAGTTAATTTCATAATTTCACAGAAGTTTAAATCCAATGTAGTCAGTATGGAGGAACAAAACCAATTTAAAAATAAGTGTTTGTAAACACAGCACATTTTGTTCTAATGACTGTTATTAGGAAGAAGAGTTCTTGGTGTATTTTGAAGCCATCCAAACTACTGGATCCGTCTTACCGCTTGTGGGTCATCTATTATATAAGCCTTTGTTGACATATTTAAAAGTTTTCTGCAGTGACTTTTAAATTAATGTTTCAATCAAGATGATCTGTAGCTTTCAGCTATCCACAAGAAAATACGGCTTGACCTTTTGAAGATCTTGAAAGAATAAATAAAAAAGAAGATATTTCTACACTGTGATCTCACAGTTACCTTAAAAATATCGATTTGGGTCATGTGAACTATCTGACCTTAGAAAACAGATAACCTCCTGACAATAAAATGGCAAAAACATCTTTCATCTATCTGGCATTCAGAATGCTATGTGGATAAAATAAGATTATATCTATTAAAGCATTTTTGGGAATAATACCCTGTGTATCTCTCAGGTATTATTAGATAAAGGAATCTTAATGTAATATTCTTATAAATTAGCATAAGCCCTGCTATCCTCTGGTGAAAAAGCCTTCAGAGGCTCCTCATAACCTTCCAAATTGAGTTCAGATTCCTGAACCTAGCATTTAATACCCTTCACAAAATGCTCAAAACCTACTTTTCCAGACATATATGTACTATTTCCTATGCGGATCCTGAATTGCATCTATTATCATCATTATTGCAACTACATGTCTAATGATTTGGCACCTCAAAATCATTTTACATTATCATCCATTTATCCTAGAATGGATCTTCCATCCCAACCCTACAGCAAATACCTTATTCTCAGTTCTATCCCCAAGGTCTAGTACAAAGGCAGACAAGTAGTAGAATTTCAGCAAATATAGCTGTTGAATCAACCTATATTACCAAGAGTTGTCAAACAGATCTTCTTTGTGCTAATTCTCATGCTCGATCCCTGCCTTCCTCTCTTTAAACCTCCAGACCTATAATTAAACTCAGAGTTCAGTATGCATGAAACAAAAAAATTAAAGTAAACCCAAGGAGGAGAGGGCTTACACACTAAAAACACTGCAAGGATGCGTGTGGGAACGAGAACTGATGGTTCTAAGCAAAGAAGAAAGGAATCTGAATTCAAAAAGCTTTTCAAGTACCTGGAAATTTCTGTTTGGTTGTTTGATGAAGCCTAGAGTCACTGGGGTCAATTTTAAACGAAAGTGATTCCAAAAGGATCCGATTTAAGGAATGTGGAATGATTTCTCATGTCCTTCAGTGGAAACTAAGTAACTCCCTTTATCATTGTACTAAGAAATAATTGGAAACGGGTGATTCACAACGGTGTGCCCCATCCCTTTAACGAGTTCTCAACAATGGGTTGGTCTTAATTGCAGATCCTCTTGACAGAAGGGGAATCAGGAAGTACTCTTGCTTAAGGGCCATGACATCTAATCAATTTGTAATTTTTGGCACATGTTTGTACAAATTATTATCAGACGAACTTTAAAAATTTCTAAAATAACTATAATTATGTCCACTTTTTCTTTCCTAACTTAGGTTTGCCTATTTTAATGCTTTATTTTTTTTATTTTCACAAAGAAATAAATTCTAACATTGTTGATTCTCATCATTTTGCTTTTGTTTTATTATTTTATGCTATTGGTTTATTCTGTTACTACTGCTATTAATTCTTTAACTGGAGATTTATCTTAGCCTTCCTTCTTTACTCATATAAGCATTTACATTTACAATATTCTAATTATATTTTTCTTCATCTTATGTTCTGATACATAGAATTTCATTATCATCCAGTTTCAAAGTTTTTTCTTTTTAATATCATTGTGAATTCTTCCTAGACCTATGAGCTATTTAGAAGTTTAGAAGTGCACTTTGTTTAAAATGTTTCCAAACATACGAAATATATTTATTTTCATTTTTATTATGGACTCTACTTAATGGCAATGTAGTAACAGAAAGAAGTTTGCATGATGACAGTTATTTGAACTTTGTTTAGACATTTAATTGAAAAAAGCAAAAATACCCATTTATGTGCTGTTTTCACAAGATAGCCTGTTTAGCATCAAAGATTAGAACTAAAATGATGGAAGGTATTGAACTGATTATATATGCTCATTATTTTTTAATCTTTTTTTTTTATTAGAGAAGAGGGTTTACAGAAAAATCATGCATAAATTAGAGGATTGCCACATCCCACCCTATTATTAACACTTTGTGTTAGTATGATACATTTGTTACAATTGATGAAATCACATTTTTATAATTGTGGTATTAACTATAGTCCATAGCTTAAATTAGGGTTCACTGTTCATGGTGCACAGTTCCTTGGATTTTTTAAAAAATGTTATTCTAGTAACATACATAAACTCATGCACAATGTTGTGCTACCATCACCAACATTTATTACCAAAACTTTTTCATTACTCCAAAGAGAAATTCTGTACATTTTAATCTTCATCTCCCCTTTCCCTACATTTACCCATCCCCTGTTAACCTACATTCTAGAGATTTGTTTTGTGACCTAAGATAAGGTATACCCTGGAGAAAAATCCATGTGTATTAAATAAGAATGTGTATTCTATTGTTGTTGGTGAAGTGCTCTATATAGGTCTGTTGGTCTAGCTGATTTAGAGTATCTTTCAAGTCTTCAATTTACTTATTGATCTTCTTTCTAGATGTTCTATCCATTATTGAAATGGTGTGTTAAAGTATGCTACAATTAATGTAGATCTGTCTAGTCCTTCTTTCAAATATTCCAGTATTTGCTTCATATATTTGGGAATCTGCTGTTAGGTGCGTTTATATTTATCGTTGTTATATCTTCTTGTTGAACTGACTTCTTTATCTGTATATAATGGCCATCTTTGTCCCTTGTAACAGCTTTTGACTTAAAGTCTTTTTTATCTAATATTAATATAGTTACCCCAGCTCTCTTTTCGATACTATTTGCATGGTATATATATTTTTCTATTCTTTCACTTTCATCTTACTTATTTTTTTTTTAATTTAAGGTGAGTCACTTGTAAATAGCATATAGTTGGGTCAAGCATTTTATCCATTCTACCAATCTCTGCCTTTTAACTGCAGAGTTTAATCTATTTACATTTAAAGTCACTATTGACATTTTGCTAACTAGTCTTTCTAATTCTTATACCCTTTTGTCCCTCATTTTTTTCCATTAATGCCTACTTCCATATTTATTTGATTTTTTTCTATTGTAGTATATGCAAGCCCCTTCTCATTTCTATATGAACATATTTTTTTCACATATTTTCATTGTGGTTCCTATGGGGTTATATATATGGCTATATAAATATAAACCAATTGTATTTGATCTGATACCAATCTGACTTCAGTAGCAAACATATACACTGTTCTTATATACTTCTGCTCCCCACCTTTTTTTGGTACTTGTTAAAAATTATATCTTTGTCATTGAATGTCAAAACTATAGATTCATCATTACTTTTTAACCATTTTCATTTTAACACCTGAAGGAAGTAAGAAGTAGAGTTACATACCCAAAATTACAATACAATAGTACTGACATTTATATTTACCTAAATGGCTACCTTTACTGGAGGTCTTTTTTTCTTATGCCACCTTGAACTGCTGTCTAGTATCCTTTCCTTTCAGTGTGAAGAGCTCCTTTTAGCATTGTTTGTGAGCAGGTCTAGAGATGATTAACTCCGTCAGCGTTTGATCATCTGGGAAAATATTAATATCTCCTTCAATTTTGAAAGAAGGTCTTGCTGAGTATTAAATTCTTGTTTGGCAATGGTTTTCTTTCAGTATTTCAACCCACTACCTTCTTACCTCCATGGTTTCTCATGAGAAATCCTCACTTAAGCTAATTGCAACTTCCTTTTACAAATACGTTGCTTTTTCTTGCAGCTTTCAGAATTCTTTCCTTGACCTTTGCATTTGACAGTTTGATCAGTATGTGACAGGGCATATTTTTCTTCAAGTTACCCAGTTTGGTGTTCTCTGTGCTGCATGGATGAGTATATTTGCATCTTTTGCTAAGTTTGGGAAGTTTTCTGTCATTATTTTTTTGAATATTTTCTGGCCCTTTTTTTCTTTCTTCTCCTTCTGTGACTCCCATAATGCATATATTACCATGCATGATGGTTTCCCAGAGGTCTCTTAGGCTATTTTCATTTTTTATAATTCTTGCTTCTTTCTACTCTTCATTTCAAGTCTTGTCTTCAAGTTCACTGATTTTTTACTTCTGCCAGCCCCAATCTGATGTTGAAACTCTCCTAAGAATTTTTCATTTCAGTTATTGTGGTTTTCAACTCCAGTACTTCTGTTTGGTTCCTTTTAAAAATTTCTGTCACTTTATTGATATTCTCGTATTGTTTGTTTATTGTTTCCTGATACCCTTCAGTTCTTTTTATGTATTTTCCTTCATCTGCTTGAGCATATGGAAAATTTCAAATTTTTAAAGTCTTTGTTCAATTTTGCCACAGTCTGGTCTTCTTTGTCAATGTTTCCTGGAATTTTATCCTTTTCTTTTGGATGGATCATCATTTCCTGTTCCTTTGTTTATCTTGCAATCTTGTTGCACAGTATGCATTTTAATATTTTAAAATGTTAACTCTGGGATTTATTCCCTGATATGCCTGTTTCTTGAGTTAGTAACCAACTGGTGATATGAAAGAGATTTTCCTAAGTATGAGGACCTAAAAGCAAACAAATCTAAGCAGAAAACAACTTTCACCATCTTTGCAAGTTGACTTTGCATTGACTGGTGCTCTTCACCAGAGTACAGCTCTCCTATCAGGAAGGTCAGCCCAAGGCAAATGCTAAGTACAAGGTCTTCCCTCTCTTTTCTGGGCCTGTGTCTTGTCCTGGGCTTGTGCTTGCTTGTGGCTTTAGGAAAGAAACAGACCTTCTCCCTTTCCAGGGTCTTCTGCTGCAGGACCTAAAGCAGGTAAGCCTTGGCCCAAGGCTGTCCACTTCAATTGTTTCTTATGCTGCTTTCCTTGTCTTAAGCTGCTTTTGCCTGTAAGGCAAATTCTCTGAAGGGGTATGCCAAAGAGGAGTTTCCCAATCAGTCTTTTCCAGACAGAAAAAGGCCAGGGGCCCACTAATGGAGCAAATAATCTTAATTGGTTTGGGGGGATGTTTTTCCCCAGATTGTTTTCTGCTTCTGCAGATTATTAGGAGATGCCACTGGCCATGGAACTGCTTTATTACCTCTATGAATGTCTGTGCCCTATGGGGATTCCATGCTCCCAGTCACTCCTTTGATCTATTCCTGTACAGCAGTTATTACCCTTTGTCCTCAGGCGACCTCTCCTCTCTTGATAAACGTTCCTTCTCCTGTGATCAGGACCAATTTCTCTTGTATTTGGTCTCATCTCACATTTTTGGCTTGTGTAACAAGGAAAATGTCACAAAAGGATAAGCCCTCTCCCGTCTTATATGAGATGAGTAACATTTCAAATAATCTTTCCTTTTCAAGGTCTAATTTTCTGCAGTAGGAGGATCTCTTGGAATACCAAGCTGGCCATAAGGCTGGAAACAGAATTTGCTGCTCTACTTTTGTTTATATATTCTTGTTTCCTTGGTAATCTCATCACATTTTATGGATATAAGTACTTTGCTGATGATTTCCTATTGTAAATCTGTAGTCCTAAACACTCCCCTTTACTCTAGGGTCATATAATCAACAGTCTACCAACATCTCTCTTTGAATAAATATGAATATAATATCTAAATTTGTGTATATTTATATGTAGATACATATAAAATACTAAAGGAGAGCTCTTGATCCCATGCCCCTCCAAAAAAACTTATTAAACCAAAAATCTTCTCCAGTAGTAGTGGTAACCTCTTTTCCTCTTTTTTTCAGGCCTAAGACCCATTTACCAATTCCTGTTTGTAAAAACTTCATACTAAATCCATCAGCCAATCCTGTTAATTCTATAGTGCACAAAACATTTCTAATTACTTCTCTAAACGACACCATCTCTCCGGACTCATTAATTGCTTGCCATTCAGTCTCTATGTTTCTTCTCTTATTTATTTATTTATTTTTTGTCTATCCTCAGTACTGCAGTCATAGTGGCCCTATTCTAATATTAGCTGAATTATACCATTGATCTGTTCAAAATGCACAATAGCTTCCTTTTTACGCAAGGAAAAAACCAGACTTATTAAAATGATGTACATGATCTCAATCTCAAACCTATTGCCTTTCTGATCTCATCTACAACCATTCTCTACTTTATTCACATCACTGTACCTATTCTGGTCTCTTGGTAAATTCTTTAACATGACATCACTCTCTAGGTGTAGGTTCTGTTCTCTCTTTGTACTCTCTTCCTGAACAATCTTTCCCTAATATCTGCATAGCTGGTTCTTTAAATTTCTTCATGTTCCTGCTTATATTCCATCATCTCACTGAAGCCTTCACTGATTATCAATTTTAATTAATACCCCAAAAGCATTTTCCATCATCTTTTCCTGTTTTATGTATTTCCTCAGAACTGAACACATGCATCTTCAATGCTTATAATGTTTATGTGCACTATGCATTTCTCTTAATAAACCTTTATTCTTAAACTAGATGAAGTTGGACAATTTTACCTACCACTACAAGTACTGTACAATATATAGGGTCATCTTATGTGGCCAGCCAAATCAGAGAAATAGATGAATATGATAAAAAATATGAGAGATGTAAAATCTCATTCAGCCCATAATAGATTTTACCATGGATGACTTTTGTCACACTTAAAATTCCATTAAACTTCATAACAGAAAAAGGTGAAAAGAAGTTCTCAAGACAACTCCAAAATAAATCTTCATAACATCTTTAAAGATGGCAACATTATTGTTATAAATAATGCTGTGTCAATCACTCTTAAAGGAAAATACTTACTTGGATTATAACATTCTGATATACTTGTTTAAAATCATTTACATTGACTATTTTTAATTATCTATCATATAATTATCTCAAAAAGAAGGCAAAAATATTTCTCATCAGTAATAGCCTTAAGCTTTGCACTTAAGAATTAAAGAGAGGGGAAACAGATGTGACTCAAGTGATTGGGCTCCTGTCCACCATATAGGAGGTCTAGGGTTCAATTCCCGGGGCCTCCTGGTGAAAAGCAAGCAGACCCATGCGGCGTGCTAGCCCACATGGAGTGCTGGCCCATGCAGAGAGCTGGCACAGCAAGATGATGCAACAAAAAGAGACACAGAGTAGAGACAACAAGAGACAGACCAGGGAGCTGAGGTGGCATAAGAGATTCATCACCTCTCTCCCACTCCGGAAGGCCCCGGGTTTGGTTCCCAGTGCCACCTAAAGAGAAAAGAAGCAGACAACAGAAGAACACACAGAGAGCAGACAGAGAGCACAAAAGCAATGGGAGGAGGGGAGAGAAATAAATAAGTAAATAATAAATCTTAAAAAAAAAAAAATAATTATAGAGGGAGAAGTAGTTCAAGCAATTGAGCACCTGCTTTCCACGTGGAAGGGCCTGGATTCAGGTCCCGGTATCTCCTAAGGAAAAAACAGAAACAAACAGCAAGCAAAACCAAACATAAAAACCAATTCAGGGGAGTCAATGTGGCTCAGTGGTTGAGTGCTGGCTTCCCACATTCGAGATCCCAGTACCTAAAAAAAAAAAAAAAAGAATTATAGAAAAAATGGACATATTACTATATTACATTAGTGAGCAAGACATCATGACTACAAAATATTTTATTCAAAGATAAATACAAGCGTATTTGTTCAGCTGCCATGCTGTTGTAAAATCCACAGTAATTGATCAGAAAGTCACAGACATTTATCAGTTAGCAGACATAAATCTTCATTTAATGTTAAAGAGTCCACCATATTTCCATGCTTTATGTCCAAAAGGAGTATGATTGTTGTTCAGCATGCATTGCCAATGTACTGATGTTTGAAATCTCAAATAGTGGCTGTGTTTTCCCCTTTTATTTTTCTTTGTATGCCAAGATTGGTTCCAACCCTAGGGGTAAAAAAATTGTAAGAATAAAAAAATGAGATTTTTACAGTGGCCAGTGGTGGTGGCTGTTAATGCTGAGTGGTAGTACTGGGGAGTTCATAGTACATTTCATCTTTGAAACAAATGTTTGCAAATTTTCATAATATACAGTAAATATTTTAAAAATTGCATACAATGCTGACAAAAGAAAGAAGGTAGAATGCTGAGTATTAGCCTTCATGCTTTTAAAAGTCATTGTTTTGACCACTCAGTATACTGTTGAAATATTAATTGAAAGTACCTTCTTAGTCAGGATATGAAAGTTCATATTTAAGAGCAAGCCTCTTGTTGAATCTACAAAAACACACTTGTGCACACACACACACCTATGCACAAATGATATCCATATATTTCTTTTTTCACAAATTCAAAATTGGTTAAAATAATATAGTTATATAACCCATCAATGGCACTAGAAAAGAAACAAAATATATGTGAAATCCACCTAAACTGTTATATATGAGCCGTATTACTGCATTCTTATGTCACAAGTTTATGCAAAGTTTGTTCTTTAAAGGGAAGATAATGAACATTCTGATGAGTCTAGAGTACCATTTATTGTGCTGATGGAACCCTAAGGACATCAATGAGAAAGAATGTCTCAATGAAAAATATTTGAATACAAATTATAATGAATTACTATGCATGGAAAAAGGAAGCATGCTATTTTTGTCCTCTACATTGAAATAGTATTTTTTGTTGTTTCTATAAAAACATATTGTACAATTGTTCATATAGGATATAATGAATAAGTTTATTATTCATACTTTGATATATCTTTGTCTATAATTAAAGTACTTATTTAATAATAATCTACAGAAGATGAATAGTTGATAGAGTATCATATGTGAAGACATATTGGCCAAATTTGACAGCTTACTGTCATTGCAGACCAAACAAGGTGAGGCAAGAGGGTTAAAGGATTTTAAGTCATGATTTTTCCTAGAAGTTAAGCTTGTTGTCTTAGGTTTCAGCCAATTCTAATTTTTTTTCAAACAAATGAATTGGATATCAATAGATGCATTGTAGTCCTTGAAAGTCTAGGTACCTTACAATCTAGGAAAATTTGTCTACCAATTATACCTGTGGAAAATATAAGAGAATTAGAATTGACTTTATATAGTATTTCTGATATCTATTAAAATGGTAGATAATACAATTCATATGTAGTGTAATGCTGAATATAACATGTTTCAATTCCTTCATATGCAGAAATCAGGGGAAAACATTCCAATGCAATAAAAGTACACCTGAAAATTTGTTAATTTTTATTAGGCCTTAATACTGCCACTATTGTCAATTCAAAGAATGTATGAAATAATTTAGAGAGTGTGTGGGAAAAAACAGATGAATTTATGCAGCTTTAGTGGATTAAAATTTACTAGTTTCTTTTTCATATGGTAACATTTTCAGGTAATGTAGTTCTAAGCTTCCAGTTTCCATGCACAATAATTCATTATAATTGCTATTCAAATATTTCACAAGGAGATATTCTTTCTTGCTCATGTCTATAGAGTCACCAAAATATTAATGGTCTTTCACTTAAACAACAAACTTAGTATAAGTTTATGACATAAGAATATAGAAATCTGGCTCAGATTGGATAACTGAGACTCTCGTCAAATACTTTTTCAAATGTATTTGAACTCTTAAATTTTCTACAACATCACATTGCTTCTTGACAAATGTAAATTTTTGAAATTGGTGTATTTTAACTTAAGAAGACTATAAGATTTAGTTCAGTTATAAGCTTCATAATAAAATGGGGGATTACTATGTCAAAAGAAAATGGGGGATTACTATATCTTAATTAGGAATAAACAGTGTTCTCCTGCCCTTCATCTCCAAGAAGAGCAGAGGATTTACCATTCTACATGCTAAATCATCCTTAGTAATTTTTCATTCTACCTTGCAGATGTTTGTACAGTTGGATTTCTGTGTGTGCATGTGTGTGTGTGTGGTTTAATATAGAAAATTTCCACTGTCTCATCCATATCATAGACTGTGGAATATATTTCTCTGATCTAATTTCTTCTCATTATGTTTGACTGCTACTATGAACATAAATCTCACTTTGCATTTAGTCAATGAAATAAGGAGAAAATAGTGAAAAATGTCTTCTGAATACTAAATCCTTTAATGTTTCATTACAGTTTAGAAAACCCTATTGTTTATTCAGTGGTAATTTGCTTTAAAGCTTATGAAACACTGTACTACACTAAATCCCTTTGGGTTGTTTGTTTTCCCCTAATTAAATATTAGTGGTTCAGCTTTGCTACAGCAATATATTATCCATTCACCTTTAAAATGGAAGTATTTCTTTATATAACTTTTCGAAGAAAATAAACTACTTTTATAAAGGTTATAATAAATTGCATTAACATTGAATTCCAATTTCCTTCAGGACTACTCACTCCACAGATCTGCTCCCAACACTCAATGAGCAAGCTTATAAAAAAAAAACTGACGTCATTCCATTAAAGGCATCTATTTACTTCCATTTACCTGTCTCTTGCTCCAGAGTGAAAACTTTCTTACATATCTTTGTGTCACTTGCATTTAGACAAACATTTTCTAATTACATTATGGGCACTTGAAAATTATTTATAATATGAATGAATGAATGAATGAATGCATTGTTTTAATAGAGTGAATTATCGTATTATATAAACTATGACTTAGAAAAGTAAAGTCATTGATACTATGTATAAGGGCACATGGAATGAAACCATTAGACCAGTGAAATGGATTCACTTTGGCTTTGGTTTCACTACTGTTTTTCCTTTGCAACTCCATCTTGTTGTGTCCCCAATCTGCCTTCCTTCTACCTGTAAAGTAACACACCTGGCAAGACAATATTAGGGAATTTTTCTCCTTCATCACTTATTCTTGTTAAAACTATGTTCTGAGAACCATTTCCCTGGGGACTCACTGTGAAGGAGAGTCCATTCATTTTTGTTTTATCTTAAGGTACCACATTTTGCCCCCTACTAATCCCAGGTTTGTGGATACTATGGAAAATTTTTCTCATTCCACTCCTAAATTACCTACTGGGTTTCTAAGTATTTAACAGTATCCCAAAGGAGTGTGGGGAAGCTTCTTCACAGAATTACATCACGACTCAGAATCCAAGCAGGACCAGATGTTGCTCATGCAATATGATAAATTCTCCATGCAAAGGTAGATAAAGTAATATATTATGTAAATTATAAATGAAAATAATAATGTTTAATCTTTGCTTGTATTCGATATTACTCAACTTAAATATAGCATACCTTTTATTTACATATTTCTACTACGCTTGTGAAAATTAAATTGGTATCTACTATCTTCTACCTTCTTGAGAGGTAGCAATTTTACTATAATTTGAGTAATATTATAGAATAAACCTTAGAAAACAAAGTTTTGCCATGCTTTTTGTTTCTTCCATGTACAAAGAAAACAAGGTAGAAAATTTTTTAAGAAAGTGGCAGTCCAAGGTAAAGCTGCTGCTCAAATCACTAAGTTCAGCAATACTTTTAAATCTTCAAATTGAGTTTCCTGTAGAGTAGCCTTCTATCAGTTTTATGCCTTAAAATCAAGTTCCTTGAAAATCTCTGCCATTTTCCCATGTTTGGTAAGAGAACATTTTTCTTTTTTAATTTGGAAGTTGAGTCATTATTGATCATATTTGGAGAAAGAGTCAAACCCAAAACTGAAGTCCAAGCAATTAACCATTTTGGAAATTTACTGAAGGTTGAGAATGTACTTAAATTCATTTCTAAAACAATTTATTAGCAATTTTTAAAGGCCACATATTTCAGATATTTCTTTAATGTGCATATAATATCCATTGCCTAACTCTAATTTTATAAAAAGCTAAAATTTTTGAGATGATATTGTGTCAAGGTACTGTATTAACTGCTTTACATATTTGTCAGGACTAACATTTGACTGTGTGTGTGTGTTTACCATCAACAGCCCAATCCAACTTTCTGGAAAAATAACACCGAAGAAAATGAATTAGCAATTCATGTCTGAGGGACACGAAGAGATTGTTTCATCATTTAAACTACAAGAGGGTGTGATAAAAAGAGATGATGTCAGTAAAATTTTGACAGACGTTATCTCTCCTTACTCAACAAATCCAGGAGAAACATGGACAAAAGGACAGGTGATAGGGGCAAAAGACAAAGAGAACAAGTGACAAAAAATCAGAGGGAGTGTTATAGAAGAAAGAGAGAATCCAAAGAACCTATCACAAAGGATCTATACCCACTGAGGACCCAGAGACGGGGGTGAGAAATAAAAAAAGAATAGAGAATTTCCTAACATTGATTAATAATCCCCACATCGACCTGCAGACTCAGTACAATTTGGAAGAAACAATTTAAACCAAGCATAAAGTAAAATTGTGTACATTCCTTTGTACTCCACATACACTCTCGATTAGTAAAGCTGTTAAATAATAGACAACACAACCCATCCTTTCTGAGATTATGGCCATAAGAGCAGTACAAAAAATCATCTCCTTAACTCCATAGGCTATCCCTGAGAACTATGTTTATTTTCTTTATACAGATGAGGTAATTGAAGCACAGGTAGACTTTAAAGAAGCCAATAATTAGAAGAATAGGAATTTGAACTCAAGTCTCTCTGGTTCAAAGACAATGTTTTTACAAACTACTTTTCAGTAATAATTTCCATTTAATTATTTGTGTATATATATATGTCAGATTCCTTCACTACCCTGAGCTTTATAAAAACAAGATTGTGCCTGTTTTATATTCCTAGGACTTCTGTAACAAATGACCACAAACCTGGGTGATTAAAACAACATACATTTATTCTTTCACAGTTCTGAAGGCCAGGAGTCTGAAATCAAGATGTCAGAAAGGCTACACTTCCTCTGAAGGCTTGAGGGGAGAATTCTTCCTTGCCCTCATCCAGTTTCTGGTGGCTCCAAGCATTCCTTGACTTGGGAATAATTACAATCTCTGTCTCCTTCTTCAAATCACCTACTCTTTTGGATGCCTGTGTCATGTCCTCTTCTGTCTTCTTAACTCTTCTTTTGTCTTTCTCTTATAAGGACACTTGTCATTAGATTTCAGGCCCACCTAAATAATCCAGATTTTTAACTTAATTACATCTGCAAAGACCATTTTTCCAAATAATGTTATGTCATAGGTTCTAGAAGTAAGGACATAGACATGTTTTGGGGTTTTTTTGGGGGGAGGGGGGCACAGGGGCAACATTTGACCAACTAAACATGGATAGACCAGAATTTGGGTATTATTTACTTTTATATTATGAGCACAAAGAGTAGGGGTTAGCATATAATAAAAACCTAAAACATTTTCAGTAAAATTATGACAGGATATATTAGGACTTTATTAAATTGGCATCAAATTAATGGCTTAGTATAACTGTGATTTCAATGCCACAGGATGTTTTTGCACCAATATGAAGCAACATGTTGACCTGACATATATTTCAAAATGTGATTATTCCACAATGCATAAAAATGGTCACCTCAAGATCTCAAGAAGTAGAAGAACTGTGTCTTGGTATGATTGTTTTTCATTTAATTTAATAATAAACATTCTAAAATTGTTTTAATTTGTAGAAATAATAAGAAAGTCTTAAAATAATATAAACTATTATTATTATTGTTACTATTTTTACTAATTCTTTAATCTTTAGAAGAGGAGAGCTTTATAAATGTAGCACCAAAAACACCACCTCTGTGGTGGAGATTTCATTATTATCTTCACCAGAACATATTTCTTAGTCTCCCTTGAAATTAAGTTGGGCATCGTGTGATTTATTTCTGGCCGGTAGAATGTAGTTGGAAATTATGTAAGTCACTTCCAAACATGGCCCTGTAAAACAGCCTTTCAATACTCCAGCACTTTTTCCTGTTCCCCTGCGATGTCAGAATTAAGGATTCATATCTTAGTTTGGCAGGCTTTTATGACAAATACCACACAATGGGTTGGCTTAAATAATGGGAACTTATTGGCCCACGGTTTTTAAACTAGAAGTCCAAAATCGAAGTGTCAGCAAGACGATGCTTTATCCTCAAGGTCTGTAACATTCTTGTGGTGGCTGCTGCTGATCCATGAGGTCCCTTGGCTCATATCCTAGCCTTACGTCACATGGCGATGTCCTCTTTTTCTCCTCTGGGTTCTGGTAGACTTCGGGCTTCAGGCTCTTGTCTGTGGCTTTATACTCCTCTATTGATGACCCTTAGCATTGATATAGTACTTTCTTTGCCATTGATTAAAAAAAATTAGAATATTGCTGTTAACTATAGTCCAAAAGTTATAATGAGTTGTATTTTTCCCAGGTAACATCATATTCTTCTTTTAAAAAATATTTATTGAAATGTATCATTCATACACGAACACCTATAAACAATAAAGGTATAGTATATGTTGTAAACTTACAAAATAAACATACAATCATCATACAGGGCTCCCATACATTACCCCACCATCAATACTTTGCATTGTTGTTAACAATTGTTACAAACTATGAAAGAACATCGTCAAAACGTTACTACTAACTACAGCCAATATCTTACATTTGGTCTATTTTTCCCCCAACCCACTCAGTTAATGGCACACTGTATTAGTATTATATACTTGCTATAATTCATGAGAGAATATTCTCAGATTTGTTCTGTTAACCACAGTCCATCTTCCACCACAGGATTCACTGTGTTATACAGTCCCATGCTTTGTACAATCCATTCAAAGTGTACACTCTGGTTGGCATATTCATTACAGAGTTCTGCTGTCATGACCTCAGCCAATTTTAGAGCTTTTTCATTACTCCAAAATGAAAACTCCCAAACCCTCTTATAACCCCTATTGTTGCCCTTTAGAAATGATATAATATCTCCTTTGACATTGCTGCAAAATATTACACTATTACTGTTAAATATAGTCCATAAATTACATTAGTTGTATTTTCCCCATGTGTCACCATATTTAATTTGTAAAGGAAGAACATTCTTACACTATTTACCACAATCTTTATCCACCACAAAAATCACTATATTATACAGCTCCTACATTTTTTTCTAGCTTCCTTTCAATTGAAATATTACATCCACAGACTACCCCTTTCAGTCACAATCACATTTATAAATCAGCATTTACAATACATCCAAAGAGTACATTATACTCACTATTGTGTATTATGAAATTTTATTCATTTCCACACATTTACACTAAATCTTATTAAAATTTCTATGTTCATTAAACATCGGCTTCCATTTTCAACCCACATTTAATTTTCCAGTAATCTATACTCTAGAGAGGGTATATTATATTTTTAATAGAACAGTAGTATGTTGCAAAATAAATCAGTTTATTCATATAAATCTGTAAAAATATACACTAAAGTATTAATGATGAAATTCTGATTATATGTTTCTAAAAGATATTTTTACTTCTTTAGACTCCTTTTTATTGCTTGAAAATCTTTATGCTCTTTTTTTTTTAGTAGGCACTAGGAACTGAACCTGGGACCTCCCATTTGGGAGGCGGATGCTTAACGTCTTGAGCCACATCTGTTCCTCCATGTTCTTTTATAACCAGAAATAATAAGGAAAATATTTTAAGTGCATGAAAAGTGGAAAAGGTTAATGGTTTAGAGAATTTTTAAGAGCAATACAAAATGTCACTTTATCAAAATGAATACAAGTGGTGACATGGAGATTGCTGTGTCACCTAAATATGTTTAAGTTCTGGAGCAAAGTCATTTATGGAAAAAGTAGAGGTTTATTTGATTCCTTTAGCCAAGTATAAAGACTGAAAGTAGTAAACATACTTTTATCCTTAGATTAATAGTTCAAGTACAGTACACATTTTTCCTCATAGCTATAAATTATTTGATAAATTCAAGTACATTATAACTTCTAAAATGATCATCTCATTTATGTTCCACAGTAATTACAACCAATGTAACTTATTCATGTTTTTTAAACAAAATTACCAAAGTCTTCAATTTTCCTGGAAAAAAAAAAGTATTCACCTGAATTGACTTCATCCTGTGCTCAGCTTAAAAATTATTCCATTAAAGCAAAGTTCCCTGACTACTTGTCCAAAATATTTCTAGTTAATATTTTTCACTATTGTTTCTGTTTAGAAATCTTTATAATTTGTATTTTCATTTTTACATGTCTCCCCTTCCTGTTCACTAAAATATAAAATCCATGAGAGCAAGAAACATTCCCATCTAGTTCATCTCTGTATTCCCAACCCTTACCACAGTGCTTGGCACACAGTACTTGTATAATACATGCTTGAGAGAAAGTTGGTATTCAAACCCACATGTAATTAAAATATTTTTCCATGAAGAAATACCACCATTATAATGCATTCCAACACATTAGTTCACAACAAAACTTAGATATTATTTCATTTACTCTGTTATTTTTAAAAGCTTCCTTTAGAAATTCTCTACAGTAATAACTTGAATAAAAACATGTCCACATGTTCAACAGCTTTTGTAAGGGTGCTTAGCATTTTTCTAGCTTAAGGCTAATTGCTATACCTAACCATTGGCTAATCTTTATTATTAGGCATATAAATCTCCTCATTGAATTTCCAGGGAAATTGTACTTACAACCTAGTTTTACATAGATTGGCTCGGCTATATTTCCCATTTCCCTGATTTGACCTAGTTCTATTATAAATGCAGGGGACATAAAATATGAGAAAATATATCTTGCTTCATCTGAATCTTCAGTTTAAAAAAAAATGGTTTACAAACGCTATTGTGTTCCTAAACCAAAGGCAAGTGAGTTTTACACCATAGATTTTGAGATTTCACTTCTTGGTCTATCTCCAATACAATTGACACAGTGTACTTCCAATACAATTGATGGTACATCAACATGGAGATATCAGTATTTCACATAAAGTAATTATATATCAGTCTAGAATTATGCATATCTTTTTTTCTAATTCTTGTTATTGGGATGGAATAATATCCAAAATAATGAAATAATTATTAGGAAAAGGGTTTCATTGTAAATTATAAAGATTGACACACTTTTAAAAACTCACTTATTAAAGTCACAAATATGTCTTCATAGTTTAAGAAAAAGCTATTTGAATTATCAGTTTGTAGTGGTAATAAAAAATACCTCAGGGGAACATTGTAGATTAACAACATTGAATTTTAAAATGAAGATGGGCTACAAAGTGCTGAATCATTAATCAAAATATGCTTCTTGCAAAGGTTTGTTCTTATTAACAGGAAAAAAATACCAATGGGGAAATAAAATATTATCTCAAGCCAGGAAAGTGAATTATTGTGATCACAATTCAACGGAAATTAAATCAGGCAATACCAATTTCACAAGCACAGAGAAAAGTACTCAGGTAAATTCCCAGAACACCTGGTAATATACAGGCATTTGGATGTCTAAAATAAATCTGTAATGCAAACATTGAATGTTAGGACCAGGGAGGTATTCACCCAATTTTTAAGTGAGCCAGACCATTATGGACAAATGCTTTCATCCGTGAATTAGTCCTGTTAGATATGTTCTGTACAGATTACTATGCAATGTAAAGTCCTCTTCTCTTCGCTTCTCTTCTCTCTTCTCTTCTCTTCTCCTCTCTGATAAATTAATTTCTTTAAAAACTCTCATTAACCAATTACTTTTATACAATCTTTCAGTGAAAACTAATTATTGATTTTTTTAGTGCTCAAGTATGTTAGATTTTTTCACCATAAAATATAACATTAATTATAAAATTACAAACATGTTCTTAATTATTTAGGTTGATAATTCTTTAATATTTTATAATCATCACTAATTCTCAATATTAGAAATCTGGCATACTTTTTCTAAACAGCTTTATTGAGATATGATTCACATACCATACAATTCTCATAACATAATTGATTGAATTTTAGTATATTCTTTGGTATAGTCTCAAATATGTGCAGCCCTCACCATGTCAGTTTTAGAACATTTTCATCACCTCAAAAAGTAACCCCTTCTCTTTTAGCTATTAACTTCAATCCTTTCTCCCTCACCCCTGCCTTAAACAACCATTAATCTCCTTTCTGTTTCTGTAGATTTCCCTTCTATGGACTTTCATATGAATGGAATCATATATGGTCTTTTGTTACAGAGTTCTTTAGCATAAGGCTTTCAAGGTTCATCCATGTTTGTAGCATGTGTCAGTACTTCATCCCATTTTATGGCCAGAAATAATTCTGGTATGTTTTTTAAAAGCTATTCAATCCCTTTATTCAAATAAATAAAAGGCAAAATACAAAAATTTAGACTGCAATATGTTTTCAAATTCCCTTAAAAAATAAACATCCAGTGTTTATGAGTATCTGCCCTTGACATCGAAAATAAAAGTTTCAAGATTTGTCAAAAGATAAATATTTATAGGAAGTGCTTTATTCCCACAATAAGGTACACCTTAACTTTATTCTGCTGCATTTAACTTATGCATGCAAATCCATATCAATCTTATTCTATAATGGTTCCACCGTCCACCCAGTTGCTGGGAATGAAAATATAGTTGTCATTCTTGATTACTATTTTTCTTCAACCCTGGATGTCATCCACCCATTATTCTAGCTGGCTTTATCAACAAAATATACCCCAAATCTGACCACTCGCCGCTGTCTGCACTTCTTCCACGCCGTTCCGGGCCAGCACCATTTTTCACTTGTGCAACTGAAACACCCTCCTAACTGGTCCTGCTACTTGCAGACTTATCACATTATAATCCACCCTCCAAACAGTATGTAGTACGTTCTTTAAAAAAAAAAAAAAAAAAAAACACATAAGATCATTTCACTCCTATGATTAAAACATTTCAATAATTTGGTTTTGCAATTATAATAAAATTCGGATTCCCATATAATGACCCTACAGGATGAACATAATCTGGGGTTTCCTTGTCTCTCCAGTCCTCTCTTACTGTTCTCCCCTTTCAATCAATATACTCCTTCCTTGCTAGTCTTCTTTCTCGTCCGGAAGCACTGCTGCCTTTATATGCTTTATTCCCTTTGCCACGAATGTCGTTATCTGGAGTTTTGCATAGTTGGCTTATTATTTATATTCATCTCAGTGCTCACCTCTTCACAAAGGCTATTCCTAACAATCCTCACAAAAGCAAATCTCACAGCCGGCATCATACTTACCCTTTTGCAAAGCCCTTACTGAAGTCTTCTATGATATCTCTGTTTTCTTGTTTACTATGTCTTTCCCCTCACAAAAAGATAAGCTCCATGAGGTCAGGGGTCTAGCATTATTTACCACTATATTTCTAGCACTTACAACATAGTCTAGCACATTACAAGCATTCAGCAACTGTCTGTTGATTGAATACATTTGCTATTGGAAGTATCATATATGCTAAGAAGAATTTATTATTAATAAGCACATAACTCAAATTTTTATTTTGGGAGAACATATGAAGAGGCAGTTTTGTGTCAATGCTGGCATTCAACCCACCTCATCATTCAGAAGACAGACTAAATATAGAATTGCTATGTATAGAATTGCCTTTAACTTAACTTTCATCTTAGCACACACATGGCTTTTGTTTTATAAATTTTCATGTTTCATTAAGCTACTTCAAGTCCTCTCCACCAGTTAAAACACTGTCAAATTCAACGATGGCATGTTACAAACAGCAGAGCTCCTGCTTGCACGTGAGTTTTTGTTTTAATAAATAGATTCCTTTTTATTTAAAAGGCTTCAAGAGGAAACAATTAATAAAAAATAAGTTATGTCTTATATGTTGAAAGGAAAGGGTACTAATATTTCATTGAGGCACACTTATTTCCTAAATGGAAGTTTAAGGAAGTAGTAGCAAACCTTCTGTGCTAATGCACATTTCTAGACAATAATAAGTAAACTTATTAAAGTGAAAGCAAAATGTAGGTTGATTCCTGATGATGACTTATTGTCATAATAACAAAACAAGAAAAGCTCAACACTGATACACAGAAAAGCCTGATACACTGATACACTCAGAGATGCAAATAACATCATTTGCTTCTCTGTTTTCTACTCAAATGGATGAGCATTAATATCTGACCTTGAGCTACTGAGTTTGTATTTTAATTTCCTCCTCTGCAAAGTCTGCTGACTTAGGCATTAAAAATGACTGGGCTTAATCAGCTAGCTTCAGGAATATCCACTATCCATGTAAAAATGGGAGAAAGAGAAGACTAAGATATGGTGAAAGACACAAAAGAAATAGAGCACACACACAAAAAAAGGAATAAATAGAAGTACAAAAGAAAAAAGAAGGCAATGATGAATTGTAGATTTAGATCTGCCTTGTGATAATTAAATCAGATTATTAAACATATAAGTGCATTCTCCTCTTCAAATTTTAAAGTATTTCAAGGAAAATGGATTCCTAAAAGCTTCATAAATGGCATTCAATATTACACATTCAACAAAAATTTCCCAAACAGCTAATATGTTAATTATTCTAGATTCTAGGGACTCCTTGGTAAATAGACTGACAAGGTGCCTGATCAAGACATAAAAACAAAACAAAACAAAATTTCTGATCATGATAAGTGTTAAGAAAAGCAAAAAATGTATTAAATAGTTTGATGTGATAGAGAGTTGGATGAAAAATTATTAGATTGAGCAGTCATGAATTATCTGAGAAAGTGATATTTGACCAAATACCTGAATTATAAGCAATTGTCAGCTAAGGAAAAGTTAAAGAAGAATTAAGTAAATAGTCATAAGCCTTTTCTCTTCATGGAATGCTCTGTAAGTCACTTTTAGAGCTAATTACATAATTGCATTTCCTGTGTCATGGGGGCTCATATCTAATATAAATGAGATCCATGTCATTACATATAAAAATGGAGCAAAGCATCCACCATAAGGTGGAACATTAGGTTTAGTTTTTGTCAATCAATTTAACAGATTCTTAATAAATCAAACTCCTAAATACCTTGGAAATGCCAGTGAAACTTTCATATTCCAGCTATGCAAGTTTTTCAGATGGATATGACCTTGGATAAATGATGCCACCTCTCTCAATCTCAGTTTCCTATGGAGAGTAAATGTGGGTAATCATACATATTTTACAAGATATTTATTTAGCTTAAAGGAGACAATACAAGCCAAAGTACAGCACATTTAGTAGGCTCTTAAACATTAGTGTTCATACTTTCCCCTTATGTGCTACTCACACTAATTACATGCATGAGAATTTTATGTGATCCTATAATATGTAGAAAGGAAAATTGACCTGTGAATTAGAAATCACTAGGCTTGAATCTGAGGTCTACTTTTATTTGCTTGGGCAAATTTGGATAACTAAATTTCATTTTGGATAATTCATTTCAATAGATGAAGAAACCATTTGAAAAAATTCAATAATCATTAATGATTTTTATTAAGTAAATACACTTAGCAAACTAGAAATAGAGGTAATTTTTAAAATTCTAATATAGGACATAAAAACCTACAGCAAAAATTGTAATCATTAGTGAAAACTCAGATATATCAAAGATTAGTCGAAATGTTAAACAATGTCACTCTTCTCATTAATGTTTTTTCCTGGCAAATAGTTTATTTTGATAAGAATATGATGTAATGGATTTATTATTGTGTTTTGAATTAATATGTGTTCTCAGTTTTAATTTCTAATACAGTAAATGTCAATAGATATAATACAAGTAAAGAAAAAAGTCTTTTAAGTCTCACTATTTTTTAAGAGTGCAAAGAAGTTCTGAGATAAAAAAATTTGAGTGCCATTGCTATAAAGTAATGAATTGCAGCTACACTCAACCTAAATAACTCTTGGAAGTAATGAGCAAAGAAAGCCAATTGCAGAAGAATTTACATAGATTATTCTAATTATATATACATATATTTTTATGTGATATACTAAATATATTATTTAAGGATAAAAAGTTGTGAATATAATTAACACCACTGAACTGTATATTTGAAACTGGTTAGAGTGGGAAATTTTAGTTTGTATGTTTGTTACCAGAATAAAAATAAAAACCATAAAACTATACAACACAGAGTGAATCCAAATGTAAACTATAGACTATAGTTAATAATATAATTATAATAATATTGTTTCATGAACTGTAACAAAGATACCACTCTAATACAAAATATTGATGTTAGGGAAACTGTGTGTGGAGGGGGATATACAGGGACTCTGTGCTTTCTACATGAGCTTTTTGTAAACCTACAATTGCTCTAATAAGAAAATGAAAATTAAAAAAAACAAAGTTAATATTTTAAGGAAAAAAAAGTAATGATAAAGCATTGCATTTATAATTATTAACTTTTGAAGAAGGAAAGAAGGTGGCAGAATCTGAAGGCCATACAAAGAAATTCAAAGGTAATTCCTAAATTCTGTCTCAAATGGGATTGCAATTCAAATGTGTCCATTGTATAATTTTTAATATTTTACATGCTATGTAGGTTTATATTGATTCAATATTTAATAAGTATAAATACCTAAACAATGAATCTTCATTTAATAATTATATAGATTCTTTTTTAATAATCTGATTTTTCCATAAATATGAATTTTACTTTAAATTCATACCATGGAATCCTTTGGCCTATTAGAAAACTATATTACAATGGGGGGTTCTTCTGCAGTATAAATTCATTCTTCATGATACAAAATGTTTTTCATTTCCATGGATGTTAAAATTCACATTTACTTGTAAGATGTCAGTCAATATTAATAGGTTAAGAATATTTTTGACCTTACTATAAATAAGTTTCAATTCATAGCTGTTATATTTTTAGGTACCATAATGAAAAATTAATTTGAAACCATAATGAGTACATGTATTAAAACTGTATTCATGTTTATGAAAGCTTTCATAAATATGTCTCTCCAAAGCAAGCATAAAATTATTGTTGATTCAGCTATATTATATTTATCATTTCTGTTACTACCATGCTGTATATTAAAATCATGTGATATTTTAATATCATGCTGCATATTGTGATACCTACATTACTGACATATTTATTTAATTATCTCTAGAACTTCATGTGGTATTTTTCTTTATATTGACAATCATTTTATATTCCTTAAAAGCATTGTTGAATTTTTTCATAATTTTAAATTTGTTGCAACATAGAGACACAAAAGATCATTTGCCCTAATGTAGAAAAAATTTTTAAAAAGATGAAAATGAGGTTTTTCTGTTTTAAGTCAAGTAGAGGTCCAGATTCTACACACAGCCCCATTCCCCAACTCTCACATGCTAAAGTTCCAGAGTCATATCCTATAACCCAAAAGTTCAAGGTATACAGTTAGAACTATATTGGATTATCTTGATCTTTAGAGCACCATGGATGAAAAAGTTTAAATGTGTTGCACACCTAGCTTAGAGGCAGAGTTAAAAATATTAAATAGGTTTATTTATTTCCACGTTTGTGCCCTTCCCATTATACTTTTATATCTCTCCAAGTGTGCCATCAAGAGGATCCACATGCACCTTTCCAACTTAATTTGCCACTATTTTTAAACTCCTTGCCTCTTTCTATTATTTTGATATGGTTATCATTAATTCTTAGTGTACATTTATTCTTTAAATCTTCAAAAGCTGGTTTGGGGGAAGAGATTCTAGATATGCAACTCTAATGTCTCATTCTCAACTCTGAGGAGTACTGCAGGCAAGCTGGAAGAGCCTGTGTCTTGAATTCAACAACTGCTCTGTTTTCTGGAAATCTTGGTAGACTTGTAGAATGAGATTCCTTTAATTCTGAAAAGGAGAATCAGAGCAGGAAAAAAAGTAACAACCACATTTTCTTCTATAGAGTTCCAAAATTTTCAACTTCCCCCTCTGACTTCCCAAGTTCTCCCATTAGCAATCTGCACACTGATAATCACTCCTAGAGATGAGTAGGTACTCATACTTTTCATGCTGCAATGAAATTATGCACTGTGTGTGCTAAATCCAAGGAGTTGAACTTTCTAATAATACACTTCACTTCAAGGTGTTTCTTTAAAAATGTCTAAGGAATTTCTTGACTGCCTTTGATTACAAATATTTTCTATTTAAGAATATAATCAAATTTCCCAGAGCATTATTTAGAGGATATATATTTAGGTAAGTCTTGAGTAATGAAAAACTCATGGATGTCTCCCAACAGCTAAGCTAGTTTCCCTTGTCAGTTGTAAAGAGATATTATGCTTTGGCAGTGAGACTAGCAAGAGTCATTAAGGCTAACGACATTAGTCACAGTTTGATTAAAATCCTCACACTGAAAATGCTTTCAAATAAAAAAAAAAATCCATCTACTGTAAACACATTGATAATATACAGTGAAGACTGAAAGTCTCTAAAGTATTTAGTGGTTAAACATTTAGCTAATTTGGAAAAAGACTTTACTTTAAATACCAAATTCAAGCCTGTCTCAGATGGCATTTAATCTAACCAAGTCTGGTATGAGCTATAAACAAAGATTGCTTAATACTGTAAATGGTGGAATATTAAATAAAGGAAATATTGGATATCAAAAAAAAAAAGTGAAAGGTTTAAAGTCTTTTAAATTAAATATTTCATCACATATTAGATATTTTCAATGAATCATGCATCAAATAGGACAAACTTTACTCCAATATCTAAAGTGATTCCATTGAAAGAATCAATAGAATAAATATATATTGAGGTTCATGGGAAAGTAAAAGGAAACTAAAAATGTCAGTTCTATTTCTGAGCCACTTATATGGGTTATCATAGGTTATCAAAAACAATAAATCTTGAGGCAAGAGAAGAATTAAGTACTCACACAAAACTAAGCTGTGACATTTTATAGAAAATAATGTAATAAATATGATATATGGCATAATCATCAAATGTGTAAAATTCTATAAGTAACAGTTAATATTTATTTAGTATTTATTTGTACTGCATCTCATTTAACTCTTAAGAATATGAGGTAGGTACTATGACCACCTTCATATTAGATAAGAGAAAAATTAATGGTTAAAACATACCGGGGGGTTAGTACATACCAGGAAAGCACTAATGTTTTTCAAATGTAATTACTTTAAAATTTCAAAACAACCCTATGAAATAGGTATAATTAGTTTCTCCATTTTGTATATGAGAAATCCGAGACTCAGAAAATTTAAATAGCTTGTCCAACTTCACACAGTATCAGGCTGGAAATCTATGTTCTTAATAATTATAATGTTCTGTCTGTCACAACTAAGTTTTAGAGAAGTAAGTAACTTATCCAACATCAACCAATGGCAAGAAATGCAGCCCAGATTCTAAAGCAAACTTCTGGTACAAGGACAATATTGCTACTGGGTTTAATCTCTTCTTCATTTTCAATCTGTATTAATTCTTGGGTGATCTCATCCCCTCCCATGATTGGATACTAAGCTTATATTCTTAGTCCAAAACTTTACCTTAAGATCCACATATATTCAACTACCTTCTGAACATCAGTATTTGGACAAATATGGTGTCACTTTATTAGTATTAAAGGGTACATTTAAAAAACCCAGGGAAACTAGTTCAAGCTTCACCTCTTAAAAGCTTGAAAATAATGTTGGACAAGATGTTTAAGCTTGCTAAACATCCATGGAGATTAATATGTGAAAAGATAGAGTAAATTAAGGTATTTTAAGTCTTGAAGAAAGAGGAGCAAAAAAAGGAAAACAGAGAGGAAGCCAAAACAGGGAGAAAGAGTGAAGAAGCAAAAGGGAGGAGGGAAAAGAGTCAAGGAAACAAGGAAGGATGTGTTCATGAGAATTACTGCTGGACCTTGGTTATTAGACTAAGGAGTTCAGATGGTTTGCTAGTGAATGTAAAATTTTTGAAAGGTTGTATATCATGGAGTGAGTGTCAGACCAGAAATGAAGAGATATACTTTAAGAAATTTAATGTGGATGCCATACATGTATGACACATAACACACATACAACATGTATAACATACAGCACATACAATGACATATGCAATATTTAGCATATTTGTAATTAACACAGAGGGGCTTAAACTGGGGCTATGGCAGTGGTAATAAAGAAAGGAAAAATAATGGATATGTGTGATTATGTCGTGTGTGGGTGTGTAAGTGTGTACAGCGGAATCAATGCTTTGATCCAGAATTTAGTATTTAGGGTAAGGTACTTGCTGGTTGTTATCTAGACAAAATCTCTCTCCAATGCTGTCTTTATCTATTCCTACAAAAGTCCACCTGCTGCTTCTTACTGCCCATCCTCTTTTCTTCCCTTAGTAACAGACTTACCCAAACATTTTCTCTCCTACTACCAGAAATACAACCAGGAGAGTGAAGGAATTTTACATTTTACATTAAATTTTTACTTTACATTTTCTTTTTTTAAAGACTAACCTTGGATCTGATCTGAGAAAACAGAATTCTTTTGGAATGAAAGGAAATTGCACCACAGGAGACTGTCAACAAATATATTATAAAGAAAGCCCATGAAGAAAAAACTATCTCTAAAATCAAAAATCTCAGCTGGCTTTTCCTTCTATTTATGATAGATGTAGAGGGAGACTTGCCAGGGACAATAAATTTAGAAAGACCGCAGTTTCTAAATATGCTGCTGAGGTGAGGTAACCACAGTCAGTATTTCGTCAAAGCTCTCCTGTGTTCTCTTGATGCCCAGGTCAGTTTCCCTCTGAGCAGCCTTATTATTGCACCTGTTTAAGAGCTGCCTCATCCAAGGATATATAATCAGAAGAGCAGCAGGTAAGTCCATCTATCCAGTAGGTGGTCACAGTTCTCTTTCCTATCCCTACAAATACACACCTCACCCACAACACAATCTAACTGTGGATGGAGTACTGGGACAGGGAGGAGGCACTTAAAAAAATTATAAAAGGAATAAATCCAAAGACAGAATGAATCCCTATTAGAGGAAAAATGTGTTTAAGTGTTATCTTTAAAATGACTTGAAATGATAGGGTAAGGAAAAAGGAAAGATTAATGGCAAAAAAAATCTTAATGCCTGCTTTCCTAAAAAAGTAACCCCAGGCCACACATGTAGTGAGAATTACTGGCTAAGTCTTTCAGAATGCTTCAGTGAAAACTAAATGGCAAATTGATCATGGATGCAGGGGCTTAAGGAATCTGGCACACTGCTCACCCTGGGAAGTTGGAGGCCTCAGCAGAAGGAAATAACAAAATGATTTCACCAGATTTATTAAACAAGCCAAAAGAAAAAACCAGTCTCACAAATAAATAACATTTTTGAAATTTTAGAAGATTTTTAAACTTTGTGACATATTTTATTATTATATTATTACATTATATTATAACTTATATTATTTATAACTGAGGGTGGTCTCCAGTCAATAGTGTACTAGGAACTTAGGTCCTTTATGTATGATATATGTATTTTAAAACACTGTTTTTGAAACTATATAAATATGTTAATTGGAGATTCATGAAGAATGGTTTGTCCTCCTTTTCACGTCTGCCCTGAGTCTGGATACTTTGAAGCAGCCTAGAATATGCAGGAATTCACAAACTGTGGTAGGCGATGTGTAGATATGATTAAGAGATGGACACATAAAATAGGTAGGAAGATCCCAGGCTAGGAAAGGTGAGTGGAGAAGTTTTAGAAAAGTTGTCATCCATATTCATTTCATCCAATTTTTTTCTATCCTACAAATTCCTCTGTCACCTTTTCTCTTGCTCTTGCCCACATCCCTTCTTGTTCTATTATTTCTTATTTATATTTTTCCTTTTCTTATTTTTTTTCAAAGTAAAATCCTGTTCTATTATATATTTTATGCACTATGTCATGATAGGAAGAGATAGAGGTGGAATATGTTTAAACTGCAGTCTTGGAGCTTGGAAATTAAAATATTATTAATGATGAAAATAAAGATATTAGGTTGGTGGAAAAGCAAATGCAGTTTCAGACTGTGAATTTTAAATCATTAAAACTAGGCTCAAACACATCTTTATTAATCAAAATAGGAACCATTACAATCAACACATTTTTGCCAATGAGAAATAAGTTTATTACTGTAGCTTAAAAACCTGTGCTTCGGGATCCGACAAACTCTTGGAAAGCATTTTCTGCATCCTGCTGGTTGTGGAAACATTTTCCCTGCAAAAAGTTGTCAAGATGCTTGAAAAAGTGGTAGTCGGTTGGCAAAAGGTCAAGTGACTATGTTGGCAAAAGGTCAAGTGAATATGGCAGATGAGGTAAAACTTCCTAGCTCTACTTGTTCAAATTTTGAGGCGTTGGTTGTGCGACATGAGGTCAGGGGTTGTCGTGGAGAAGAATTGGGCCCTTTCTGTTGACCAATGCTGGCTGCAGGTGTTGCAGTTTTTGGTGCATCTCATCAATTTGCTGAGCATACTTCTCAGATGTAATGTTTTGCCACGATTCAGAAAGTTGTAGTGGATCAGATTGGCAGCAGACCACCAAACAGTGACCATGACATTTTTTTGGTGAAGGTTTGGCTTTGGGAAGTGCTTTGAAATTTCTTCTTTGTCCAACCACTGAGCTGGTCGTCGCTGGTTGTCGTATAAAATCCACTTGTTGTCGCACGTCACAATCCAAACAAGAAATGGTTCGTTGTTGTTGCCTAGAATAAGAGAAGATGCCACTTCAAAATGACGATTTTTTTTATTTTCGGTCAGCTCATGAGGCACCCACTTATCAAGCTTTTTCACCTTTCTAATTTGCTTCAAATGCCAAATAACCATAGAATGGTCAACGTTGAGGTATTTGGCAACTTCTTGCGTAGTTGTAAGAGGATCAGATTTGATGATTGTTCTCAACTGGTCGTTGTCAATTTCTCATGGCCAGCCACTATGATCCTCATCTTCAAAGCTCTCGTCAACTTTGCAAAACTTCTTGACACACCACTGCACTGAATGTTGATTAACAGTTCCTGGCCAAATGCGTTGTTGATGTTATGAGTTGTCTCCACCGCTTTACGACCTATTTTGAACTCAAATAAGAAAATCACTCAAATTTGCTTTTTCCCTAACATCATTTCCATAGTCTAAAATAAATATAAAATAAACAGCAAGCAATAAGTCATTAGCAAAAAAACATAAAGAGAGAAACGCACGTTAAAATGATGTGTAACATAACCACATTTATTTAAGAATGTATTCCAATATCAAATGACAAATTTTAACAATGGAAAACCTCAATTACTTTTGCACCAACCTAATAATAATTTTAAGAACTTACTACATTACAGATATAAAGGTTAATTACTATATTGACGTGATTTGATTTTATGTTAAATCAAATATTTAATGATGAAACTATGATTATCTACATTATCCAAAAACAGATGGTCAAATAGGGAATAATAATAAGTAGTGAAACTAGCATTCAAACCCAGGCTATAGTATTCTCATGGTTTAAACTATTTTGCTATTCTGCTCAACTGAAAGCAAATCTTTTATATTATTGCCTTAAAATTGGACTACAAAGTTTTGCAGAAAACACATGAATAATAATAGATGATTTGAAGATAAATTTTCAACTTTAAAATTTATTTGTCTATGTTTACCCCCACACTATCCTCCTATACTTACCTAACACATCAACTTACCAAAACTCATGGCTAATAATGTGAAAATACCAATGCATTCATTTGCTAGTTTAGGTATTTTATATTGGCTCTTTTCACTATAATAACTCTATGAATTAGGTAATCGTATCATTGTTATAAAGATAAGGAATCCCAGCACACAGTAGCAGATAGGTATTAAAGGTATTTTAAGGGAAGCGGGTGTGGCTCAATGGATAGAGCTCCCGTTTACCATATGGGAGGCCCCAGGTTCGCTTCCCGGGCCCTCCTTGTGAGAGCAGGCCGGCCCGCGCGGTGCGGTGGGCTGATGCAGCAGGACGTCACAGCAAGGGGGAGATAAGCAGACACGGAAGAAACACACAGCGAATGGACACAGTAAAACACAAGCAGCAAGGGGGGGCATAAATAAATAAATAAATAAATCTTTGAAAAAAAAAAAAGGGTATTTTAAAAAATAGTGTCATAGCTTTGAGACCTGTAAAATTGAAATTATTCTCTTTCCACAGCTTGACAACCATGAGAAGTAACTGCTCCCTTTTTAATAATTAATGCATTATTGTGTTCAGGTCATGATAATTTTAATCAAGGTAATTAAGTGGATTAAAATTGACTTATTACCCCACCAATTCCAGAAATAAATGGCACCCCTTTTTATCAGTGATGTTCTCTCAATTTACTGATTTCAGGCTGAAAAATATTAGATTACTGTCCCCAATTACTTTCCTGTGTCTCCCAAAGAATATTTAACCATCTGCATCCTACCATTTACCTGTATTTTGAACACCCTGCAATTTGAGGAATATGACAGGCAATAATATATAATGCATTAGGAATTGAAAAGAACTCTTCTACTCCCACACCACCTACCATTGTGTCTATAGCAGGCAGCTTCTAAGATCTTCATTGTCTGGTATTCATGCCCAAATTCAATATCCTATTGTTTCTAACCAACAAAGTCATGGGATGTCACTTATATAATCAGGTTATATAAAATAATAACTTTTATCTTGCTATCAAACTCTCTCTCTTCCTGTCATTGATGAAGCAAGTCATCATGGCAAGGAATTGAGGGCAGCCTCCAGCAATAGTGCACTAGGATCTTAGGTCCTTACTCCAACAGCCCTTGTAGAACTGCAATTCTGTCAACAACCACGTGAGCTTGGCAGCACATCCTACTCCAGTCCAACATTCAGATGAGACACAAACCCTGACTGACCCTTGAATTTATTCCTATGAGAAACCTTAAAGCAACAGACTCAGTTAAGACATGCCTGGATTCCTAACTACTGAAACTATGAGAAAATAAATGTGTGTTGTTTTAAATTACTGTCTGTAGTAATTTGTTGTTCAGCAATAGATAATTAATACAGGGTCTAACTCAGGAAGGTCCATCCTGATCTCTCCCATCCTATTATGCCATGGTATCAGTGTTAGGCAATGTGTTCCATACACCTGAGAAAAAGTTGTCATAATGAAGTGACAAACCAATAGTCAATATAATTCATGCCATAACTGTGAGAGATCAAGTTGTACCTGGAAAAAAAAAAAAAGGATAGAAAAACAGAAAATAAATGGATGAGAAAATCTAGAATGAAATTGGAATGAAATTGGAGGGGTAAAATACATTATTAAAACAATACTGGAAAACAGCAGACATTGTGATAATCAAAATCATTGATTGTTTTGTCAAGATATGTCATTTATTCTGTTACTACAACTACTTCTGGAGCAGGCATTTTGGGTTCACACAGACTAGATTGTTGGTTGCTCTGGAGGATCCATCCCCACACCTGGCAGGGGAGGAGGAGGGCTGGTGCTACGAAGTCTCCCTGGGCAATTGCAGTCCATTTTGACCTGCATGGCTTTGTTTGCTGACAAAGCTGCAGGTCCATCCCTGCCTGAGGAAGGGGAGGAAGTGACATGAAGCTTCATCAGTATTTCCACGAACTACAATCTTGGCCTGCATGGCTTGGATTAATAAACACAGCTGCAGCTCCATCATTACCCCTGGCAGAGGAGAAAGGTGGGAGAATGTTCATTGGCTCTTGGGGCAACATGGGCAGCATTAGCCTCCAGAACTTAAGTACCAACTACATCCTACTACATAACCAGCAAGGGAGAAAGGGCAAGAAAGCCCTAAACTAAAGAGTGAAACTCTGCCCAGAATAAATATATCTAGTAAGTCAGATGCAAAGACACCAACAAAATATTACAATCCATACTAATAAACAGGAAGATATGGCCCAGTCAAAGGAAGAAGATAAGCCTCCAGATGACAAAAAGGAGTTGAGACAACTAATCATAGATGTTCAAAACAACCTCCTTAATAAATTCAATGAGATGGTTAAAGAGATTAAGGATATTAAGAAGACACTGGGTGAGCACAAAGAAGACCTTGAAAGCATACATAGAAAAACAGCAGATCTTATGGGAATGAAAGTCTTGGAAAAAGAATTTAAAAATATGCTGGAGGCATAAAACAGAA
>JAQZBX010000165.1:113213-136750 GCA_029593785.1 Cabassous unicinctus
AAAAAAAAAAAAAAAAGGTGAAAAAACGAATGGGAAATATTGAACAAGATCTCACTGAACTAAATGATAGAAGAGATTTGCAAACATATGTGCCATGGGTGTCAAAGGCGAAGAGAAGGGAAAAGGGGCAGAAGGAATATTTGAAGAAATAATGGTTGAAAATTTCCCAACCCTATGGAAGGACATAGATAACCATGTCCAAAAAGCACAACATACCCCCATCTGAAAATCCGAATAGACCTATTCCAAGACACTTACTAATCAGGATGTCAGTGGTCAAAGACAAAGAGAGAATTCTGAAAGCAGCAAGAGAAAAGTGATGCATCACATACAAGGGATACTCAATAAGATAAAGTGATGAGATCTCATCAGAAACCATGGAAGCAAGAAGGCAGTGGTATGATATATTTAAGATACTGCAAAAGAAATACTGCCAGTCAAAAATCTTATATCCAGCAAGAGTGCCTTTCAAAAATGAGAGCGACTTTAGAATATTCACAGATAAACAGAAACTGAATGAATTTGTACATAAGAGACGAGATCAGCAGGAAATACTAAAGGGAGTGCTAAAGGTTGAAAAGAAAAGACAGGATAGAGAGGCTTGTAAGAGAGTCTAGAAATGAAGATCATATCAGTAAAAGTAACTAAAAGTGTAAAAAGAGGGGTGAAAATAAAATATGACAGATAAAACACAAAAGTCAAAATAGGTGAAGTAAGAACTGCCTTTACAGTAATAACATTGAATGTTAATGGATTAAACTCTCCAGTCAAAAGTCACAGACTGGAAGAATGGATAAGAAAATATGAAGCATCTATAGGCTGCCTACAAATACTTACCTTAGACCCAAGGATACCAATAGAATGAAAGTGAAAGGCTGAAAAAAGATATTCCATGCATGCAATAACCAAGAAAATAAAAGCTGGAGTAGCTAGATGAAATAAACTTTAAAATCAAAACTCTTATTAGAGACAAAGAAGGGCATTATATATTAATCAAAGAGGCAATTCACCAGGAAGAAATAACAATCATAAATGTATGTGCACTCTATTAGTCAAGCAAAGGGAAGTTAATGCGAAATACCAGAGATTGGTTGGTCTTTATGAAGGGTATTTATTTGGGGTAGAAGTCCACAGTTACCAGGCCATAAGTGTAAATTTCTTCTCTCACCAAAGTCCATTGCCACATGTTGGAGCAAGGCAGCTACTGACGTTTGCCAGGGTTCAGGCTTCTTGGGTTCCTCTCTTCCCGGGGCTGTGTTTCTCTCTGGGCTTAGCTCCTCTGTTTCCTCCACAAGGTCACCTGTAGACTATCAGGCGAACAGCTCGCTTCTCTTCCCCTGGGGCCTTCTCTCCAACATCAAAACTGCTTCTCAAAAACTACTTCCTCTGTCCTTTGCCTTGCCTTTTATATTCGATTCCCCCACCCACCAAGGGGTGGGGCCCAACGTCCTACTGACATGGCCCAGTGAACACCCTAATCATAACTTAATCATGCCTAGATTTAGCATACCAGTTTACAAGTATGATCCAATTATATTTTTGGAATTCATAATTATATCAAACTGCCAAACAGCTACATGCACCTAACCAGGATGCCCCAAATTACATGAGACAAACACAGGCAAACTGAAGGGAGAAGTAGGTGTCTCTACAATAATAGTTGCAGACTTCAATACACGACTCTCAGCATTGGATAGAACATTTGGACAGAGGATCAATAAAGAAACAGAGAGCTTGAATACCATGATAAATGGACTAAACATAATAGACATATACAGAACATTACATGCCAAAAAAGCAGGATATACATTCTTCTGATGTGTTCAAAGGTCTTTCTCCAGTATAGACCATATGTTGGGTAAAAAAGCAGATCTTAATAAATTCTACAAGATCAAAATTATACAAAACACTTTCTTTGCTCATAATGGAATGAAGTTGGAAATCAACAAGAGGAGGAAAAAGGGAAACTTCACAAATATATGGAGATTAAACAACACACTCAAATAATCAGTGAGTCAAGGAAGAAATTGCAAGAGAAATCAATAAACATCTTGAGACAAATGAAAATTAGAACACAATATATCAGAATCTATGGAAAGCAACAGAGGTATTGCTGAGAGGGAAATTTATAGCCCTCAATGCTTACATTAAAAAACAAGAAAGAGCTAAAATCAATGACCTAACTACGCAATGGAGGAACTATAAAAAGAAGAGCAAATTTATCCCAGTGCAACAAGAAGGAATGAAATAACATAGATCAGAACAAAAATAAATGAAGTTGAGAACAAAAATAAAATAAAATAAAATAAAGTATTAACAAAACCAAAAGTTGGGTCTTCAAGAAGATTAACAAAGTCAACACAACCTTAGCTAGACTGACAAAGAAAAAAAAGAGAGAAGATGCAAATAAATAAAATAAAAAATGAAAATGGGGACATTACTACTGACCCCACAGAAATGAGAGATCATGCAGGGATACTATGAAAAACTGTATGCCAACAAACTTGACAATATAGATGAGATGGAAAAATTCCTAGAAACATATGAACAACCTACACTGACCCTAGAAGAAATAGAAGGCCTCAACAAACCAATCACAAGTTAAGAGATTGAAACAGTCATCAAACAACTCCCCAAAACGAAAAGCCCAAGACCAGATGATTTCACAAGTGAGTTCTACCAAGCAGTCAAAGAAGATTTAATATCAATCTTGCACGAAGTCTTCCAGAAAATTTAACAAGAAAGAATGCTACCAACCTCATTCTATAAAGTCAATATTATCCTAATACAAAAGCCAGATAAAGATATTATGAAAAAAATTACAGACCCATTTCATTAATGAATGATCAAAAATCATTCAAAAATCCTCAACAAAATCATTGTTAATCAAATCCAAAAACACATTAAAAGAATTATTCATCATGATTGAGTGGGTTTTACCCCAAGCATGCAAGGATGGCTCAACACAAGAAAATAAATCAGCATAATATAACACATTAATAAATCAAAGAAGAAAAATCACATGATCCTATCAATTGATGCAGAAAAGGCATTTGACAAAATACAGCATACATTCCTGATAGAAATACTACAAAAGCTAGCAATTGTAGGAAACTTTCTCAGCATGATAAAGTCCGTATATGAAAAACCCACAGCTAACATAGTACTCAATGGTGAAAGATTTAAAGCATTCCTGTTGAGATCAGGGACAAGACAAGGATGCCCACTGTCACCACTGTTGTTCAATATAGTGCTAGATGGTGTAGGTAGAGCAATAAGGAAATGAAAAGATAAAAAAGGTATCCAAATCAAAAAGGAAGAAGTAAAAGTTTCATTATTCACAGATGATATGATCCTATACTAGAAAGTCCCGAAAAATCTACAACAAAGCTACTAGAGCTAATAAATGATTTCAGCAGAGTAGCAAGATACAAGGTTAATATGCAAAACTCAGTAGTGTTTCTATACACTAGTAACACACAATTTGAGGAGGAAGTCAAGAAAAAAATTCCATTTACAATAGTGACTAAAATAATCAAATATTTAGGAGTAAACTTAACCAAGACCATAAAGCATCTGTATTCAGAAAACTACAATGCATTGTTAAAATAAATTTTAAAAAGACCTAAATAAATGGAAGAACATTCCATGCTCATAAATTGGATGTCTAAATGGCATTAAGAGGTCAATTCTACCCAAATTGGTACACAGATTCAGTGCAATTCCAATAAAAATTACACCAGCATTTTTACATAAATGGAAAACACAATTATCAAATTTATTTGGAAAGGGAAGGATCCACAAATAACCAGGAACATCTTTAAAAGAAACAGCGAAGTTACAGGACTACCACTTCCAGACTTTAAATAAAATTACAGTGGTAAAAACAGCTTGGTAATATTTAAAGATAGAAACATTAGACCAATGGAACCAAACTGATGTTTCAGAAACAGACCCTTTACATCTATGGTCAAGTGTTTTTGACAAGGCTGTCACAACAACTCAGGTGGGGCACAACAATATATTCAATAAATGGTGCTGGGAGAATTGGATAACCATAGCCAAAGGAAAGAAAGAGACCTGTATTTCACATCTTATACAAAAATTAACTCAAAATGGATCAAGGACCTAACTATTAAATCTACAAACATAAGCCTCCTAGAAGAAAATATAGGGGAGATCTTCGAGATCTGGTGGTGGATTCTTAAACCTTAAACTGAAAGCAGGAACAATAAAAGAAAATATGGATGAATGGGACCTCCTCAAACTTAAACACTTTTGTGATTCAAAGGACTTCCTCAAGAAAGTGAAAAGGCAGCCCACTCAATGGGAGAAAATATTTGGAAACCACTTATTCAGTAAGGGTTTGATTTCCATTCTATATAAAGAGATCATAAAACTCAACAATAAAAGAGCAAGCAATCCAATTTAAAAATGGGCAAAAGACTTAAACAGACATTTTTCCAAATAGGAAATACAAATGGTGAAAAATCATATGAAAAAATGTTCAGTATCACTAGGTACTAGGGAAATGCAAATCAAAATGACAGTATCATCTCACACTACATAAAATGGCCATTATTAAAAAAAAAACAAAAACAATAAGCACTGGAGAGGATGTGGAGAAATAGGAACACTTCATCAGTGTGGGTTGGAATGTAAAATGGTGCAGCCTCTGTGGAAGACAGTTTGGCGGTTCCTTAGGAAGCTAAATATAGAACCACCATATACTCCAACAATTCTTCTAACAGGAATATAACCAGAAGAACTGAAAACTGTGAAACAAACAGGCATTTGTACACCAATGTTCATCGCATCATGTTCACAATTGTCAAAAGATGGAAACAACACAAGTGCCCATCAACTGATGAATGGATAAACAAAATGTGGTATATACATATGATGGAATACTATGCTGCTCTGAGAAGAAATGATATTGGGACACATATGATAACATGGATGAATCTTGAAGACATTATGTTTGGTGAAATAAGCCAGACACAAAAGGTCAAATATTGCATGGTCTCACCAATATGCACTAAATACAAAGAAAAAACACATGGAGTTAAAAGGTAGAGTATAGGTAATTAGTTAATAAGAGGAGCCTGTGAAGGAGTACTGATGCTTAATGTATGTAGAAGTTTTAATTAACATGACTGCAAGTGTGTGGAAATAGATAGAATTGATGGTAACACATTATAGTGAGTAGCAGCTGGTTTATAAATGGGATTGAGGCTGAAAAGGTAGTCTAGGCATGTAAATGTCAATTGAAAGAATGCTAGAGAATAATGTAGGGACTGAATAACATAGTGAACCCAGAGATGGATGAGAATTGTGGTTAATAGTACAAATACGATAATGTCCTTCTATGAACTAGAACTAAGGTACATCACTATTGCAAGGTGGTAAGAATGTGGAGAAGCATGAGGAAAATACAATTAATGTAACCTATGGACTATAGTTAACAGAAATACTGTAATATTTTTGTATCAATGTCAAAGATGTACCATGTTAATAATGGGGGGGGTATGGAAAAAATATACCAAATGTATGTTATAGACCATAGTTAGTGGTAATAGTCTGATGATTTTATCTCATAGTCTGCAACAAATATTCCACAACATGTAGTTTGTTGGTGGAGGGGTGTTATATGGGAATTCCACACATGGGCATGATTGTTTTGTAAGTTCACAATCTCTCTAATAAAAATACATCTAAAAAATTATAAATGGCTGCTCTTAACACTATGCAATTGGAAAAGGAAGGGACTACCTACAGAACTAAGCGAGAGAATGTAAACTACAAAGTAAAGTATAATCCATGCTTAGTGGCAATGCTCCAAAATGTGTTCATCAATTGCAATAAATGTACCACACTAATGAAAGAAGTTGTCAATATGGGTAAAAGTGGGAGGAGTGGGGAGTGGGGTATATGGGAATCCCTTATTTTTTTTATGTAGCATTTTATGTAATCTAAGTATCTTTTAAAAATAAATAAATATTTTTTAAAAAGGGAAGAGACTTACTTCTTGGGCACAGTGAATTAAGAATTTAGGAGTTACAATACTTTCTTACTTCCTTTATAATTTTCAAACTTTGATTCTAGGTGAATATACGTGAATAATTTTAGAGTTCTGTTCCAGGAAGGATATGACAGCAATATATGTAAAATGTCCACTTTTGGACTATAATTTGACTTCTTTAGGTTCCAGATACAAAGCTGGTGCTTTATTGTGTAAATTCAAAGGAATCAGCCTTTTACTTTGATATCTAAACAAAGAGACTATGTATTGAAAATATACCCTGGGATGTGGATTCAACTCTGAGAGCCTTCCTGTCTCTTCTCATGTCATGTGAAGCAGGCTCCCTCTTCAATGGTTTATATACACCAAAGCTGATACATGAGGGAGACTTAATATCATCCTACTGCTTACATCAAACACCCATTCATTCGAAGTGGAAATATGACTAAAGTTGGATGAAATCGTTTACCCTGCTTTGAGAAAAAGAATTTAGTGATTTGGAAACAAACTACCCCCATGCTAATTTCTTGTTGGTCTCTAAAAGCAGTTACCTTTTCTATCATTTATTTCATTTTTAGTTCCTGAAAATCTTTTTTTTTGCCCCATGTCTCTCAAAATGTAAGAATAACAAAAAGATTACTGCAAAGTATCATCTGAAGCTATTTCCTATCTCTCTAAGAAATAGGTCAGACGTCATTTGGGTTCAATATACTCTGATGTAGAAGTTCCATTCCAATTTATTTCAATTAATCTCAACAAAGCAAGACACATTAAACACAGAAACCAACTCTGTCATTTCTTTAGACACAAAAACAAGACCCTTTTAATTATATGATGCCTTACTTTATTGAATATATTGTTTATTACCTAAGAGTTATGAACATGAAATACCTGCTTTACAAATAGGTACACAATGAAAAAACATAAATTTTTTAAAATGAAATCTAATTAGTCTTTTATGGACTTACTACCTTATAGTGAAACAAGCAGATAGTTTTGTAGAAATTTGGAAGGTATGCTTGGGATTAATGGTCTAAAAAATTAGGCATGTAAAATTAATATGATAGAGTATAGCCATTGAGTAATAGGCAATCATTCTCAATAGCAGCTGAAGATGAGGACAGACTTTCACAAAATTTGGATGAGGAATTTGGAGTACATTGGCAGAAAATATAAACTACAATGCATGTATAATGTTTACTTAAAAGGGCTCTAAGGACTTGTATGGGAGGAGAGCGTTTTATCCTAGAAATAGACATACATGTGTATCCTTACATTGCCACATTTTGAAAATATATTTATAAAAATAAATATGCAATCTTCTGTTTTATAAAAAGGGTCAAAAAGCCTGCCTACACAAAAATCTGACTTTACTCATATTCCAGATAAAAAGCCCTGCCTAACTACCAAGAAAGATAGCCTAGATGTTTGCCCAAGTAGAAGAAACAGATGTGATGAAAAATTGGCTGTTTCTGCCACATCCAAAGGACATGTTCCAGGATACCCCTGGTCAAATATGCCTGACTCCCATCTAGCATCAAGTAACCAATGATTTTTCACCCTTGTAAGGAACAAACTAGTTTAGCAACTTGCTGCTCTGGTTTCCTGTCTAAAGTTCAAGTCAGATATGCCTCCACTTTTTAAGAGAAATAATTTGTACAAATTTCAACAAGTTATCAAATAATGTTTCCAGAATTTTTGTAAGGAATCTTGATCCTCAAAAACATGCCAAGGACAATGAATCCCCTTTTCAAAAGGAATAATGGAATTGTAATTGGATCTCATCATGTGAAAATATCTCTGTTCATGAGGGTTTATAAAAGATTCACCTTTTCACCTTTTTATGAAATAGTCAACAAGTTGGAAGCAAATCTCTCTAAGCATACAAGTTGGAAGTTTAAAGATTCACTTAAACTTTTTAAGTAGAAGAATCTCACCAGTAAAGGGCTAAACACAAGACAGTATCTGCATGTTGTAAAATATTGTATTGTAGACACAAGAAGAAATCCACCTTTTGTCAATCTCTAGGTCTCCCTGTATTCTGAAACTTCTTTTAAATTACTTTTTTAAATTCTGATTCCCTTCAGAAAAGGGAGAGAATATGGATTTTGTGGCACCAAACTCTCTACCCATCTCAGCTGGCTTTGGTATTCCACTTTTTTGTTGCCACTTTTATGGAAGCCACACGATTAGTGTTTCCATTGATTATACACAAGTGGAGTGCAGAGATCTGGACTTCTTTTCCCACTTGTTCTGTCTGTCTCTGAGTATTCCCTTTGTTCATGCTCATTGCTGTCCATGCAATTCCTTACAAATTTGATGGGGTTGGAGTGGGCCACTGGAGATGCAAAAGAGAATGTTACTTTCCATGATGTTACATTTAATTAAGGATGCTACACACCAATACTGGTTGGGGCTCCAAAGGTTAAATTTTTTAGAGTCTTTTAATTCTCTAGATTAATCTGCAGTCATGAAATCTGAGTCAGGACTGAATTTATTAATTGATTTGAACATCTGCCATGATCCTTCCCTCTGATCTTTGCCCTTGGGACAAAACCAGCTGATTGATGCTGTTTCCTCCCACCCTTGTAAAAAACTTCTCTGATCTTCTCATCTGATTTCAGGAAAGGGCACTGATTAAGGTCTTTCTACTCTATCTGATATATTTTAATACTTTTGAACTATGAAAGGAAGGAGTTGGGGTCCTTTGTCTATTTCTTTACAGGAACTACTTCTATGTAAATATGTGATTGGAAAAGTTCCTTAGTACTCTAGCTCCATATAGTAATGCCAATATTGTAAGAAGCACGACAGGACTCTGGATGCTTATAAAGTCTAAGTTTAGGCCAAGTTTAATGTTAATAAAATAACAAATATTCACATAGTACTTGCCATGTACCAAGCAATATCTAAGTACTGTGCAAATATTAGCAAATTAATTTTAAAGTCTGACTATCTTTCTAAATTTTCAATTCTTTTCATAAGACAGTAATGCAGGAAAACCAAATTTTTGAATGTTCTTGTCTTTTTGTTTAAATATTTTCAGACACACAATTTGGAGCTATTGGTTTATACCTTATTTTTGTCATTTAAATATTTACTTGAGTTAAGAAGCTAAAACGAACAGGATAAATGCCAAGTCTTTAAAATTATAAAAAAGAGCAAAAGTAGCATGGGTCCTGTCAAAATAAAAGCTATCCTCTACTTACTTTAATTTCCTCTTTCATGAAGCATACAGTTATTTACAACTTTGACCTAAAACATTTTCACTTGGACCATGACGTGGAAGCAAGCAGAACAAAACCCTGCATTTATTAACAATGACAGAATAAACAATTTTCTTTGCTAAATATTATACATCAAATATTCATGTTAAGCACACGAAGAATATATAAAGTATTTGTATATAGTAATTTATACTATAGAAGGTACACAGTTTACTTGTAAAATTTTAATATAGAAAAGTAATTAAAAATAGCAATGTCTAAATATTTTGTGATGAGTTCTGGCTCATGGCGACTTTCCATGGGGGGGAGGGTCTTGACATAGAACTAAACACTGGATGTGATCTTATTTTTACAGTCTCTAAGGATTTGTATATCTTTACTGCCATTTAAGAAGATGATTTGAAGGAGAGCATACCAGAAACTTGTTGTCATATAATTACATTATCAAGAAATCAGATTATGTGACATTTTAAAATCAAATATCTTACTCTGACCATTACTATAATTTCAATCCTCTCATTTCCTTATTCTAACTGGACCAGATTTTAATCTGACTTTAGGCAAGTCAGGTCTATGTTTGAATTCCTACTTTTGCACTTTCTACAAGTGTGAATGGAGCCAATTTATTTCTTTCTGCTTAAATTTCCTGATATATTTTTTTAGTATATATGTATATTATGAGAGCTTTAAAATTAATTGTAGTATGGTAATTTAAAGGAAATAATCACTTAATCTATGTGGGCTGGAAACTAATATATTTTGTTTATTAAGAATCATTAACATCTACGTCCTACCTTAGAGACTTATAAAAGTTTATCACTTTTTATTCAAAAAAAATTAAAAATTACACAAATATTTGTTAATAGCAAAATAACTCCTCAATTTTAGTAACAATCTTATAAAGAATGCATTGAAAATCATGATTTTTTTTTATTTTACATATGAGGAAAACCAGAGGAGTATTCTGTTTATAATAGAAGTAAAAATTCAAACAGTTATTACATATCTGTCATCTAATTGTTTAAAACATTTGCCAATTCCTCTATTTGTAAAATATTTTATAGAACAGGTAAGCTTATCATTATTATAATTTTATATTCACTGATCATGAAGATTTAGGACATAACACAGTTATCCAGTTGGTTAAATATACTAATCTGCTGCATACGTGTATATGGAAATAGTTTTTTTTTACGTATAAAGCTTAAATAGACATGCCCTGGCCCTTTTCACATGAGGATGGACAATTCAGATTCAATGGATTATTTCATCATCCCAAGTAGATCACTGTACAATAACATTATAGGTCCTACCATCCTCTTGCTTAAATTGCAAGGATATTTGTAGGGAGAATTGTCACAATTATATCAGTGTTCAACTTTTTATTCTTAAGTTATCTTCACATTCAATGTTAAAAGAATTGAAAGACACCTTACCTTTCCCCCACGGTCTTGAATGATAGTGTAATACAACCCTTATCCATTTCACTGTCACTATAATTAATAAAGTCAACCCATTATCAATACGTGGAATTGAAGAGCACATGATAAAGAATTATAGCATTATAATGAATCCTAACAAAATCGTATTTTAGAAGTGTAATTGTTTCAGTTGTATTTCAAAGTGACATTGATCTTTATCTAAATGATTGAAAATAAGGTCCCTTTTTGCACTTAAATGCATTGCAAGTTGAGAATTGAATAGTTTCTACAAGCTATTACTCAAGAATTGGACCATAAAATTTTGAGCTCTTGTACACTTATATAGAGGATTACAAAAGGTATTAATTAGATTGCCTGATTAAGGTATCAGCAGTGAAAATGTGCACTTCCTGACTAATGATAATTATCAACTTTAATGAAATAACATGTGTTTTACTAAAGCTTAAAAGTTTTTTAACAGTAAATGTGAAATCTTTCTGTTTCCTGACAAGGAAAAAAGTACCATTTAATATAAAAATATTAATATAAGCCAATCTGAACCCTAAATAATAGAAATCTTCCACATTATTCAATGTTTGATAATCTTATAATAATCTTATATAAGGAATATAGTGTGTCTCCACATTTCTGGATTTCCCTAATACACCTCATCAAAAGTCACAATTCTTTCCACAGTGAATGGTTTCATAAGTCTGGATAAAAGAAATAATGACACACCTCTTGACAGAAATGAAGTTTGAAAGAGCTCCAAAATGAATTGGAACTTATTCAAAACTCTTTTATAAAAAAATGTCTATAAAGAATTCAAACTTTCAAGTTATATATTGAAATTCCTGATTCTCTGTTCAATCTCAGTCAAAATGTTTTAACAGGCATTATTGTAAGAGTCCTGTACCTCAACTTTAGATTTAGTGCAGGCCTAGACAGATAATGGAGGGGAAAATATTCAAATAAATTTTGGGAGCACAAATATGAGCTAAATTTGGAAAGCCAGATTTGAATTAAATATTAGAGGCAGTTTGAAATTTTCTTTAAATTGCTTTCAATGTCACCATGGTTATTCATATTATTCTGACTTGCTTTTAAAGAAAAAGAAATTACTGTATATTGAGATCCAGCCTAGCAATAAAAATAGCAAATGTGGTTCTTTTCATTTCTGTCACCATCAACAAACTTATGTTAAGCAACTATTATGAAAATTACATGAAAAATTTAAAATAAGGAGCTTCTGTGTTGAAAATAATTATTCTACGTTAGTTTTTCCATATACTTTTAAAAAGTATTGAAATATCATTTAAGCTCACAAGCAGTAATTGAACATAATTTTAAATTGGAATATAATAAAGCAAAATATAACTGAATATTTTTAAGCATGGTAGAAAATTGAATCAATAGAATTCCATTTTAAAACCTTGCAGACATGGAATAATTTCTTGTTATTTAAAAAAAAATCCTTAAGTCAAATAAATGCAAATCTTTTATAATTATTTTGCCTGAAATTTCTTCCATAATATTGTGCATGTAGTATTTGAAAGAAAAAAACATAAAGAATCAATGATATCCATTAAGTCACATAGCAATGTCCATTTTGCTTTTCACTGAATTAACTTTATTTCTTCTCCACACTTCATCACTATGCATCCTTACTTGCCAGGTAAATTTTGATGATCCTATCCTGACCTCAGTATAAACTCATTTTTTCTTTACCTGTACTAGATCATTAATAATTCAAAAAATGAAATAATAGCTTCTTACCAGAAAAATGCATATATGAAAAACTGTGTGTTTTATACTCGGAGGTTTACTGACACAAGGTTAATAACTCTTCTAGAAATCTGATATAAACTGTTGTTGCTTGTGATCTGAATGGCTTGCAACAACATGGGAGCTACTAAAAAGACTCAAAATCAAAGGAAGTAGCACCTCTGCAACCAATGTGTGAAAGGGGTCAGCCACAAAATTTTTATTTAGCCTTGAAAATATGTTCTAAATTTTCCTGCTGCCTTTTAGGTAGAAATCAATAGTCTTTGGCCAACAAATCAATCCTTGGATCCTAGATCAGCAGTTTTACAGCTCCTTCAGCCAATCATATGCCAAACACTTTTTATTGGCAAGGTAAAAAAAAAAGTATCATAAAAGAAAATGTTCTGTATGGCTCTCAAATATAATTTTAAACACCAAATAAATATTCTCCCAGTTAAAATAATTAATAACCACAAGCATATAATAGCTAACAAGATTGCTGCTTTAGTGATTGTTTTTATAGCTACATTTTTATTTTATTAAAATATATTTCTTTATTCACTAAACAATTTGACTTTTTGTGCTTTACCTGAAGATCTACAAGTATTTGTGAAGACCATTTTATTTATTTATTTATTTTTACATTAGGAATGTATAGTTAAAATGGATTTCTGCAATTTTGGAAGTCAGAATTTAAGATAGGAAAAACTTTCAAGACGCTCATTATGATAAATCTCAAAAATATATATGATCTCCCAACTTTTCATCAGTGTCTGGGAGGCTACTTGATAGCCACAGGATGAAACAGGTAAAAACAAGTTTGCAATGGATTGTTGGTGGGATTATTCTTTATTGCATAAATTTGCTTTTTCACCATTTGAAGATATTTGTAGTTATGTGCACATAGTCAAAATTATTGACTATTATGATATATAAATCTCTTCTTTACATAGAAAATGCATTTCTTTTGATGGATTTTCTTATCCATGCTTCCTACAAATTCTTCACAATAAACAATTTTGTTATTAAATTTATTTTAGATTTAGAGCTTTGCATCATATCTCAACAATTCTGCTTTAACAAGTCTTTCAATAATTGTTAACCTGAGTTGCACCCACATAACTAAATGTCTGCAGACAATAGCTTAAATTTATTTTTCATATTATTGTAAACAAGTTTTATTCAGTCTTTAAATTTTTTTCAAGTTATTTTCAGATTGATCTAAGATCATGAAACTTTTTGAACTCCCTACTTGCCCATTATATGTGTTTATCATTGATTTTCTTAACTATGAGGAAGATCTGGAATACAAATAGATTTATACATCTGGGTCATTATTCCATTTTCTGGTTAAAAGTAAATTCTTGTATTTTCCCAGCTCATGAGCTATCATACTGTAGTTTGAGAGGCTAATGTTTTGTAAGCCAATATTAAGGAAAGCACTTTTTCTTCCTAATATTATAACATTGTGTCATTGATGCATTTCAGTACAACTGCAGATGCACACTAACACCTGTTTCTTCAGCATTTCATATCTTAAGAGTAAATTAGACATTATGCATCATCAAGTATAAACTGCCTTGAAAATGCCACTGATGTTATTGAAGTTCAAATAGCATTTTATATTACCATTATCAAGTGACATTTCACATAAGCAGTACAAATATTGTAAATCGTTACTGATGTTAAGATGCAAATAATAAATTCATTTTGATTACAAGAAATATTGTTGGACTTCTGGGAAGATGGCATCAAATTACACAGGCAGGGCTCAATTCTGTCACAAAAACAATGAAGGGCGGGCAAAAAACTATCCAAGGGAGCTGCTTTGAGTATCTGCAGACCAGAATAGTGCTGTGCATCATCCAGGAAGGAGAGGGACAGAGTGACAAAGAGACAAAATGAAAACTGTGAGGTACTTGCCCCTGTGGCTGAGAACGGCACATATACCCCCAACCTCAAGGCAAATAGCCTTGGAAAAACCCCTGGCTCACTGCAGTTAACTGAGTGGGGAAGAACGGTCTCCTCCTTGGGAGGAAGTGGGGTCTGGCAGAGGGCAGTGGGTAGCTTCTCCGCAGTGAGTTTGGCCAGCTGAGACTCCTTTGAATCTCAAAAACAGCCCAGCCAGCACTGAAGGGGCCCCAGGGAGAAGGGAGGGCCAGGCTGTCACACCCAATCACCTTGGGAGAGAGAGGAACTAGGTCAGTGAGCAGGTAGAGGGAGACAGGCACCTAACCAGACCTGGAGAAGGAAGCCAAGAGAGATAATTGACAAACTTTTAGAAGTCCACCTCGCCTGAGGGAAAGTGGGTGGGGAGGGCCAGATAAGCTTTTAGAAGCATACTTAACCTGTGGCATGGGTTTAGCTCAGTGTAGGAAAGCCTGCCTCACATATACAAGGTCCCTGGTTTGGTTCCTGGTACCTCCTAAGAGAAGGGATCTAGAGAGTGATCCACCGGGTTGTCAGGCACCCAGCTGGCACCTTATGACAGGGAACTAATAGACTGATATTTCTTTTGTTTTAGGTTTTCCAATCTGTTATTTTTTATATTTTATCATATATTTTCTTATTCTTTATTTTATTTGCTAAAACCAGGTACTTTACCTATGGAGGGCAGTCTGTAGGGTGATTGATAAATACTGACAGCCTGAGACGGTTTGTAGGGGCCTAGGAGGGAAGCCTGTTTTTCTGGGTTGTTTTATTTTTTGTTTGTTGTCTTTTTTATTTCTTTGTTTCTTTATTTTTTTCCCCTTAGTTTCTTTATTTCTTTTCTTTCTTTCATTGTTCCCTCTTCCACTGCTTTTCTTTAATTCCACCTTTTCTTGTTTGGATTTCATCTTTTTCTTCTTCTTTTCTTGTCTTTCCTGTCTTTTACTTTATTCTAATTTTTATATATTTTTTGTTTCATTTTTTTTATTCCACCTTTTTAATACTTCTTCTTCTGTATTTTTTATGATTTTTCACTCCTATTACTTATTGTCCTTGCTCTTTTATGTTTCTGTTTCTATCTTTTTTAATAATTATTATTACTATTATTTTTTTCACTTCTTCTCCCTTTCCTTTTCTATGGTCTTAATATTTTTTTCAAGGGAACACAGACAACTACAAGGATATAGAAAAAGAGGAAACATTAGTCAAAAAGAAAACTTACCACAAAATAAAAATAAAATAAAATAAAAACCTGGAGCAGAAAGAAAGCTAACCAGCTGAATAAGCCCATCAAGGTGAACAGATGCCTAGATACCAACAAAAGATTACAAGCCATACTAAGAAACAGGAAGACATGGCCCAGTCTAATGAATAAACTAAAAAACAGGAGGAGATGCAGATTGTGGGACAACTAATCAAGGATGTCCAAACAAATATCATGAATCAATTTAATGACATGAAGGAAGAGATAAAGGATGTTAAGAACACACTGAAGACACATACTGAAGAAATCATAAACATACATAAAAAGATAAAGGATCTGACGGTGATGAATGGCATAATGCAGGAAATCAAAAATACGGTGGAAGCACATAAAAGCAGACTTGAACAGGCAGAGGAATGAATTAGTGACATCAAACATAGAACATCTGAAAATGGACAAATAGTAGAACAGATAGATACAAAGATAGATAAAATTAGGCTGGGACTCAGGGAATTGAATGACCACATGAAACACACAAACATAAGCATTACTGGCATCCCAGATGGAGAAGAGAAAGGAAAGGGGGCAGAAAGAGTTTTGGAGGAAATAATGGCAGAAAATTTCCCAACTCTTTTGAGGGGCATGGATGTACATGTCCAGGAAGCACAGTGCACCCCAAACAATATAAAGCCTAACAGGCCTACCCCGAGACATATATTTATCAAATTAGCAAATGTTCAAGGTAAAGAGAGAATACTGAAAGCCACAAGAAAAAAGAAATCCATCACATACAAGGGAAGCTCCATAAGATAAGATGCTGATTTCTCATCTGGAACTATGGAGGCAAGAAAGCGGTGGTATAACATAGTTAAGGTGCTAAAAGAAAAAACTGTCAGCCAAGAATTCTGTATCCAACAAAGCTGGCATTCAAAAATGAGGAAGATTTCAAAATATACACATAAAAAGAAATAGAGTATGTCAACAAGAAAACTGCCCTTCAAGACGTGTTAAAAGGAATTCTGCAGGTTGAAAGGCACAAACAGGACAGAGATGATTGGAGGAGAGTGTGGAAAGGATGATTATTATAAAGAATAACTAAAAAGATAAAAAGAGAAATAAAAACAAAATATGACATATATAAACCTAAAGAAAATATGGCTAAGTAATGTCTTGACAGTAATAACATTGAATGTTAATGGATTAAACTCTACAGTCAAAAAACACAAAATGGCAGAATGGATAAGGAAACACGACCCATCTATATTCTGTATGCAAGAAACTCATTTTAGACCCAGAAAAGCCAGGAGGTTGCCAGTGAATGGTTGGAAAACAATTTTACATGCAAACAATAAACAAAAAAGGGGGGGTGTAGCTATACTAATACTGGACAAAATAGACTTTAAATACAAAATTATTATGACACAAAGAAGGACACTATATATTAATAAAAGGGGTAATCTATCAAGAAGATAGAACAGTCATAAACATTTCTGCACCTAACCAGTGTGCCCCAAAAATACATGAGGCAAACAATGGAAAAACTAAGTGAAGAAATAGTTGCCTTTACAATTACAGTGGGAGACTTTAATACACCATTATCACTATTAGACAGAACATCTCAACAGAGGGTCAATAAAGAAACAAAGACCGTGAATAATACATTAGGGGATCTAGACCTAATGGACATATACCAAACATTATACCTAAATACAGCAGGATATACATTAAAGGACACATGGATCATTCTCCAGGATAGACCACATGCTAGGTCACAGAACAACTCTTAATGAGTTCAGAAAATTTGAAATTATACAAAGTAATTTCTTTGACCACAACGGAATGAAGCTGGAAATCAGTAAGGGGCAGAGAACCAGAATATGCACAAAGATATAGAAGTTTAACAACACACTCTTAGACAATCAGTAGGTCAAGTAGGAAATTGCAAAATAAATCAGTAACTGCCTTGAAACAAGTGAAAATGAAAACACAATGGATCAAAATCTATGGGATGCAGCAAAAGCAGTGCTGAGTGGGAAATTTATAGCCATAAATGCTTAAATTAAAAAAAGAAAGATCTAAAACCAAAGACCTAGCTGCACACCTGGAGATGTTAAAAATAGAACAGTATTTTTTATTGAATTGGAAAAACTAATTATGAAATTTATTTGGAAGGCCAAGGGGCCCACAATAGCCAAAAACATATTGAAAAAGAAAAATGAAATTAGAGGAAGCACACTACCTGACTTTAAAGCATACTACAAAGCTACAGTGGTCAAAACTGCATGGTAATAGCACAAGGATAGACTTACTGTCCAATGGAACAGAATTGAGAGTTTTGATATAGATCCTCACCTATATGGTCAACTGATATTTGACAAGGCCACCAAGCCTTCTCAGCTGGATCAGAATGGTCTCTTTAACAAATGGTGCTTAGAGAACTGGATATCCATATCCAAAAGAATGAGAGAGGATCACCATCTCACGCCCCATACAAAAATGAACTCAAGATGGATCAAAGACCAAAATATAACAGCCAAGACTAATAAGTTCCTGAAAGATAATGTAAGGAAGCATCTACAAAATCTTATAGTAGGAAATAGTTTCATAAACTTGACACACAAAATGCAAGCAATAAAAGATAAAATAGATAAATAGGACATCCTCAAAATTAAAAATTTTTGCACTTCAAAGGAGTTTGTCAAGAAAGTGAAAAGGCAGCCTACTCAATGGGAGAAAATATTTGGTAACCATCTCTCTGATAAGGGCCTAATATGTAGCATATATTAAAAAATCCTACATCTTGAAAATAAAAAGACAACCCATTTTAAATTAGGCAAGAGATTTGAATAGACACTTCTCCAAAGATGAAATACAAGTAGCTAAAAAGCACATGAAAAGATGCTCAACATCATATCTATTAGGGAAAGGCAAATCAAAACTACAATGAAATATCATCTTACAACCATTAGACTGGTGGATTTTGAAAAAACAGAAGACTACAAGTGTTGGAGGGGATGTGGAGGAAAGAGAACCCTCATCCACTACCAGTAGGAATGTAGAATGATGCAGCCATTGTGGAGGTCAGTTTGGCAGTTCCACAGGAAGCTAACTATAGAACTGCCATATGAGTCTGCAATCCCACTTCTGGATTTATATCCAGAGGAATTGAAAGCAGGGACACAAACAAATATTAGCATACCAATGTTCATAGCATTTCTCACTATTGCCAAAAGTTGGAAATGACCCAAGTGTCCTTCAATAGATGAATGATAAGCAAATTGTGATATATACAGACAATGGAGTATTATTTAGCTTTAAGAAGGAATGCGGTATTAACACGTGGGTAAATCTTGAAGACCTAATGTTGAGTGAAGTAAGCCAGTCACTGAAGGACAAATATTACGTGACTTCACTGATATGACTTAAGCAAATTGAACAGACTCACAGAGTTAGAGTCTGGAAGACAGGTTATTAGGAGACAGAAAGGGAGTAGAGAGTGGTGAGCCAATGCTCAATATGGGCAATATCTTTGATAAGGTGGAAGGGGTAGGTTGAGTAGTGGATGTGGGTGATAGTAGTGCAGTTATGTGATTGGGTTTAATGGTGCACAAATATGAGCGGGCAAGGGGTCGGGGGATTGGGTTGAACTATCCATGAAACTGTCTGGAGGGTTGGAGGAAGAAGCAGGTGAACTCTGGGGATGTGTAGGTCTGTGGTTAAAACTACAATGGTGGGAATGTTCTTTTTTGCAAAATATGAAGAGGAGGGTACCTGGTGCAGGTGGTGTGGGGTGGGGGATATGTCAGATAGGGCACACCTGGGGTATGCCTCTGTATTAGTTAGCCAAAGGGATGCTGATACAGAATACCAAAAATCTGTTGGCTTTTATAAAGGGTATTTATTTGGGGTAGAAGCTTACAGTAACAAGGCCATAAAGAGTAAGTTACTTCCCTCACCAAAGTCTGTTGCCACATGTTGGAGCAAGATGGCTGCCGACATCTGCAAGGGTTCAGGCTTCCTCTTCCTCTTAAGGCTTCGTGGTCCCATCTTCTTCCAATATCAGCTGTAGGCTAGCATAAGGCTCATCTATCTCCCCAGGGCTTGTTACTTTCTGGGCTTTCTCTGATGTTCAGGGCGCTGGTCTCTTCAGCTGCAAACTATCAGGTGTACAGCTCAGCTCTGTCCCCAGGGCTCCAGCATCCAAAACTAAACTCTCTGTGCTCTCCTTCTCCTTGTATTTACTTCCCTGTCTTTGACTGAGCATCCGTTTATTTAGCCCACAAGGAGGGCGGCGGGGGGGACAGGACTCAAACCAAGTTGCCCTAATGATATGGTCAAATAAAAGCCCTAATCTTGATTTAATAAAGTACAAGTGAAACCTCTGAATCTAATACAATCTAATATGCACAGAGGAACAGACTAGTTTACAAACACAATCCAGTATCTATTTTTGGAATTCATAAACAATACCAAACTGCCACAGCCTCTGTGGAATATGAAAGTGTTCATCTTGTCATAATGTCTTATCTTAGTGGGTAGAGACCTACAGAATAAACAAAATATTAAATTCCTATCCTGGGGAGTCCGACTGTGTTCTCAATTAGAGGGACAAGAATCCCTCAAGAACATAGGCAGTGCCTAATAAAAGAAAACAGACCAATACGTCAAGCTCTCAATATTATTGCATGTAATTTTGAACCTCATTCTTCAAAAATTGAAACTTACTGGTTACCACAGTCTTGGAGGGGAGAAGGAGGGAAGAATAGAACAGATGGAATATAGGGCATTTTTAGGGTATTGGAATTGTTCTGCAATGATGGATACAGGCCATTTTAAATTTTGTCTAAACCTATAAAAGTGTATGATGTAAAATGTAAAACATAATGTAAACTATTGACCATGGTTTATAACAATGCTTCAGTATTTGTGTATCAATTGTAACAAATGAATGATATACATGTAAAATGTTATTAATAGGGGAGAATGGGAGAGGCGGAGGAGGTTGGGTATATGGGAATCCCCTATATTTTCCAAGTGACTTTTCTGTAAACTAAAGCTTCTTTGAAGATAAAGCGAAAAAAGTAATACACTGGGGGAACATACAGAAGAAACTGTCACTGTACATAAAAGATAACAGTTCCTATGTTGATGAAAGACACAATGAAATTTTTTAAAAGTTTTGCTATCATTTGTTTATTTTTTATTTTGTTATTTTATTATCATTATTATTTTATTTTCTCATTAGTTTTATTTATTTTTTGGCTTTGTTTTTGGGCAGGTTTTGGATCACAGAAGAGTCCTAAATGTGGCAAGGGAAGATCACTGGTTTGGGGTGTCAGTGATGGGGGATGTGTGGGGAGGGGTGCACATGGAGCATGCTACTATGGCATATGAATATGTTCAAGTGGTCATGGGGCATTGTCTCAGTGGGTGGAGACCTACACAGTAACTGAAAGAATATTGAATTCTCATCCTGGAAAGTCCTGTATGTTCTCTAATAGAACAGCAAAAATCCCCCTAGTACGGGGGCATTGCCTAGCGAAGGAGGAGAGAACATTATGCCAGGCCCTTGATATTGATGGTTGTACTTATGAACCTCTCCTTGTGAAATTGAAACTTAGCTTAGTTTATATACTGCCTAAGAGTTATCTCCTGAAATCCTCCTTGTTGCTCAAATGTGGCCTCTCTCTAAGCCAAACTCAGCATATAAATTCACTAAGTTCCCTCTGGCATAAGACGTGATTCCCTGGCACCAAGGAATTATTACCAAGCACCAACTAGCAATGTATTTGGAAAAAGACCTTGACCAAAAGGGGGAAATATTAAATTCTAATGAGTTTTTATTTCAAGGTGAGTCGAGAGGTCATTCCAGAGGTTACGCCTATGCAAGTCTTAGCAGGATCTCATTGACTGCCACAGTAAACTGTGCCTCAAAGAGTGGGGCTCCTGAGGAATCTAGAAATGTCTAGACACTATAGGAAGGGCAATCAATCTCAGGATTTTGGCACTGTGTCAGCTGGCCTCACTTTGGTATATATGCTCCCCAATGTAACAGAGTTAGACTCATTTATAAATTCCCTACACATGGCTCTTCTATCCCTTTTATTTGAACCTATACTTAGCACTCTACTTCTTAAATGTATGTCCCAGAGACTTAAATCTTCGGTCTTTTCATATGCCAGTTGAACCTAAATCCCAGCAGAGTTGCAACACCTACTCTCCAGTTCATTGGACTTGCCCAGGACAACTAACAAAAGGATGATAACAGACAACATCCATCCAAAAAACAGAGTATCTACAACTGCAAGCAAGACAGTTCCATCCATCTGCCCCATGGGATCTCAGCCCCCTCTGAATCAGAAACAGAGTGGGCATCACCATCCCTAAATCCTCAAGATTGAGGAATGAACAAACATAAGGGGGGGATCGAGTATGGACTAAAGTAGACTTATTCTAGCAATGGAAGAACTTGTGTCATTGATATAAGGCAGTGGCCCCCAGAGGTTCTCAGGGGAGGGAGAGGGAAGAATGGGTATAACATGGGGGAGTTTTTGGAATATTGGTATTGTCTTGTATGACATTGCAATGATGGATATAGGCCATTATATATTTTGTCAACACCTATAAAATTAAGTGGGACAAAGTGTAAACTATAATGCAAATTATAGTCCATGGTTAGTAGCAATGCTTCAATATGTGTCCATCAGTTGTAACAAATGTATGCCATACTAATGAAAGTTGTTGTTAATGTGGGAAAGCATGGGAGAGGGAGGGTGTGGAATATATGGGAATCCCCTGTATTTCTGATGTGCACATTTATGTAATCTAAAGCTTCTTTAAAAATGAAAAAAATTAAAATTTAAAAAAAATTTGAAAAGTAATATTTTATATGTCCTTTGAGCAGAGAATCCATAATATTAAGCCTGGTTCTATGACCATCCTTAATTATTAAAAAAGAGAAAGCACAGTACAGCTTACATATATTGAAACTGTATTCACCAAAATCCAGGGAATAATCATATCATTTAAACTTATGAATCACTTGCACGCACTTCAGACTGCAACAATATTTTAAACAATCAATAAGTTAGAAATTTCAAATGTCTTTAATGCTTTAAATAGTGAGCAGAATGGGAAAAATGTTCTTAATGTACATTATTACTGCTCTTATTCTTTCATGTTTTCCCTTGTTTTCCTAAACATCCCAAGCTCTCTAAATGTATTATTTCTATTAGTTAAGATTGATTTACACACACACACAAACACAGAGGACAAGGTGAGAAAAAAAGAGAATCATACTTTTAATGGAAATCTTTTCATTATCCATGTCTTGCCTCTACTTTTTTTGAGCTGTCACTTCTTAGCCTCATATTCATGACAGGTTCACTAGATTCGGCAAATAAAGGCAACTTTTGTTAGTGTGAAACTTTGTACACACACCAAAAAGTGTTGAATGGATAAAAAATAAATCACAAGGAAATGAAGTGACTCTAACAATGTCGAGAACATGAGTCAAACAATAGTGAAAACAATTCAAGGAGTTAAAAGCAAAGTCCTTACCAGGAAAAAAAAAAAAAAAAGTCTCTCAGCTGCTCTGGTTTCATTCTCTGTTTTATTCCACAGTGACATGTACTGCACAGTGTCTTCTGATCTTAAACAGATATCTTCTCATTTTACATTGATGAATTAAACTTGTGCCTCAGTCAAGAAAATTTTTCTCTACACAGATAGAATGGAGTGGAAGGAGTCCCCAAATTATTATTTTTTGTTGGAGCTTAATAACCAACAACATATATATAAATAATATTTGTGTCAATTGCCAATAAAAGAGATTACTAGATACCATCATAATTAGTGCAAGAAAGTAAAATTGGAAATATAGACCATGTCAGGAAAATTTAGACTCTTCATTGCATCACTGATAAAACTAGGGGTCATTAAAAAAAAAAAAAAAAATATATATATATATA
>JAQZBX010000166.1:0-22561 GCA_029593785.1 Cabassous unicinctus
GGGGGGGGTGGGAGAGGATACCCGGTGCTGTTCGTCTGGCTGGCATGTGAGGGGATCCGGGGCGAGGGGCGGCGCAGTGAAGAAGCTGCGGGACGAGGCTGATGGCACAAGATGTTTATTGAGGAAGAGGGCAGGATTTATAGGGTTGTTGGGTGACGGGGCGCTATGCTATTGGCGGTGAGGCTGGGCTAATGATTGGCTAGGCAGTCGGTTGCTGGCCGGAAGGGCAGAAATTAGGTAACAGAGCTCAGGTGGTGGTGACACGCGCTAAGGCGTGGAGGTGATGTGATTAGCACACTCGGGTCGATAGGCTACAGCGATCTGCGTCACTCGTTGTCAGGCAGGGTGGGGGAGGGCCGTGTCCGCTGGTGGCGGCTGTTTATTCTAGGGCTCTCATACCATCACACTTTATTACAAGTCTCAGCAATAGATAGAATAAACAGAGAAAATATAATGAAGTTATCAAATGTTTGATCACTGTGAATAATAAATTTAACTTAATGCACAATATACAGAACAGCAATGTATGCATTTTCCCATGCACTTAAGCAAGAGGGGCAAGAGGGAGAAGGAGACTACAGTCCTTCTATCTTAGGTGGTGCTGAGCAGGGATGAAAGGTGGAGGCAAAGAGAAAGGAACAAACATGGACTTGTTCTGATGTTGGAGCACAGGATATGCTTATGGGATGGATGTGGGGTGGAGGGAAAGTGAGAAGTCAAGAAAGGTGACAAAACTTGTGGGAACCCATGTCAGGTGGAGTTCCAAAACATGGAGCCAGAAGAGGATCAAGTTCCTGGGAGCAGCCTAGAGTTCCATGCTGGCATGGTAGACATCTGCATGGAAGCATCATATATCTCCTGTGTGTCTATTAGGACGGCATGGAAAGGATTGGGATAGATAAATAAATGTAGAATTCATGGCAGTATGCGTGGTGTTTAAAGCCAAGGCACTCTAGCACAGGAACATGATGCTGAAGAAGTAAAGAAGACTAAGGACTGAGCCCTGAGGATACACACTGAGAAACTTTGGAGAAACTGTGAACCCAACAAAGAGGCAGAGGGAAAAGGGCAGTGATGTCAGATGAATAACAAACAAAAACCCCATAAGAATGTAGTGAAAGAGAAACTAACTGATTTCAAAGATGTGAGAATGTGTCAAATTCAGCAGATGGAGTAAATTAAAGAGGAAAATTTGGGGGTATGTAAGTATTCTTAAATTGGATCATGGTGAAGGATATATAATTGTAAATTTACCAAAAAATGTATATTTAATTTTATGATTTTTACATCATGTAGATAATACCTCAATAGTTGTTTAAAAATATTCACATACACCTGTCATATGATTAAGCTTTTCTACTGCCTTGTATTCGCCCAGGGGAAATGAAAACACATGTTTATAAAAAAATGGACTTGTACATGGATTTTCATATCTGTATTTGTAATGCTCCAAATTTGAAGCAACAGAAAAATCCACCAAGAGGAGGATAGATAAACATTTTTGCAACATACTTATTCAGTGCCTAAGAACTCAATGATAAAAGCAGAGAGAAATGCTGATCCACACAGCAGCATGAAGAAACTTCAAAAAATTATTTTTAGCTAACAACACATCAAACAAAGAGTATATTTTGTTTTATTTCATTTTTATGAATTACAAGAATTGGCAAAAATGATGTGTGGTGATAGAATTCACGGCAGAGGCTGCATGTGTATGGAGGGGCTTGGATATACTTTGAAGGTACAGAAGTTATTTTCTAAATTAATGGAAATTAATGACTCATATCTTGATAGGGATTTTGGATACTGTGGGGTATGGGGCAGTGAAAAGTTTTTAAAATTTGAAATTCAGTTAAGACTGTCACATTTCACTATATTTTTATTTTACATCACTTTAAAAAACAATTTAAAAAAAGAGAAAGAGGAATGACCATTAGAATTTAATGGAGACAAAGATATTTTATATTCCATCTCCCCTCCTCCACCTTCCCCCAGACCCTCTCACTGATGACCTGTCCAAGCTGCCTGTTCCCTTGTGTTCCAACTGGAATCTTGGGGAGTTCCCTGTGGTTGTGGGATGACAGATCCATGGTTACTGGGCAGAGCCCTGTGGGTGGCTACAGTGCCATAGAGGGGCTGTGAATCTAACACCTGACATTAAGCTGATCATTGTGAAGCTGCAAGAGGTGATGATGGAGCTTCTGCCAAATGACATGTGTCCAGTCCTCATATTCACAGCCTCCACATGTCATCAGCTTCCTGGTGGGTGCCTCATTATTGTTCAGACTTGTCCAGTCTGTTAGGGACCAGATTTATTTAAGATGAGAAAGGCAGCCTGCAAACACACTGGCTTCCCTGATTGAAAAGTAATGCCACTTCCTTCATAGAATTAATTTGTTCAAAGACTTTTTTCAGAGACTGTGTTATCTTTAAATGCCAGGCTAGAGAAAGAGATTTAAAAATACCCAGCCTTGTAACTACCTACAGAAAGGTAAAAAGAATCAATGAGATGCTGATGAGATTAAATTCACTGGTCCATAACTAAAGAAAGAGAGACCACAAGGCTCTAAACTAGAAGAGGTAATAATGGAGATGCTAAATACACTGAAGTCTCTCAAATGGGTTCATGAGGATCACTACAGCACAAAGGACTTTCCAAACAAAGCATGAGCTCCCCATCCAAACTCCGGTGACATTTCCCCAAGGGGTGGGTCTGGACAGTAAAGCTCTGCAGTCTCCTCCTTTCCACTCAGGCCTCCAGAGCCTCCAGGCTGTGTTCACCCACCCAGCTTCTCTCTGATGGTCCTGGAGGCCAGTGGATACAAAGTGGCCCTCTTCATTCTTTGGAATTCTTCCATCTTCTCATCCTGGACAGAGCCATGCTCAATTCCTTCTGTTAGATGACAAGACTATCAACTTCTAGAAGAATGCCAGGAAATGTGGGACTTTCTTTCTTATCAAAGAAAGTTGGATAATGTCCCTGTACTCAGAGAAAGTCCTACTATTTAAACCTTTACTTAAATTGAAACTTGATCAAACTACTTATCCCAAAACAATATTTTCTGTTTTATTTATAGCTTATTTATATCTTACTTCAACTTAAGTGATCTAATTTTTATTATTCTATATATATATAATAAATATATAATAAATCTTTTATATAACAGATTTACATATAATAAATCTGTTTAGCCATAAGAGACAAACATCAGCAACAATAATTTTAGGCATAGTTGAATAATTCCTAATAGTCACAACTCCTAAATAAATTCAACTTTATTTTTTAACTCAACATGTATTAGTTTTAGTGTAAACTGTATCCTTAGAGAGAAATTTATATCATTTAATATTTATATTCTAAAATAAGAATTGTAAAAAATAAAATTGACAAGTTCACATGTAGGTGATTTTCTTTCTCTGCAATGTGCTGCACTGAGAGTTTTCTGACCATGATGAAATCTTCCTTAGAATATTTGTAGAAATCTCCACATCCCACCCCTCATGCCTTCCCCTCACCTTTTGACATACCTCACAGGAAAACTGATAGATCAGCAGGGGTTTCCTTCCCACATAAAGAGCTGGCATCCCCAGAATTAGTAGTTTCAATCAGAGAGGACACTCCTTCTATAGACAATGAGCACTACCTGGGGATTATTACTGATGTAGAAGGAGAGCAGGAAGTGACACTTTGAGGAGGTTGGGTGGGGAAATAATACAAAGGACAGAAAAATCATTATAAGAAGGTGAATGATTTCTCCTCAAAATAGTGCAATCCTCATGGAGCTGACATCTGGAGGGTGGTAGATACTGAACAGGGAAATTAAACACAGCACAGAGGATGTCATGTGAAGATAAAGTAAAGGGGAAGAATGCACAAGGAAAGAAAGGAGTGATGGGTTTGTAAATGAGGGGCTTGGGAGGAGAGGTCAGGAAAACCCCTGTAAAGAGGGGACACCTGTGCAGTGAACCGACCTGGGGATAATCACTGCAGGATGAAGGCACAGGTCAGGCAATGGCTATGAAGGGGATGTGAGAGTGCTGTGTCTGAGGATCAGCCAGAAGCCTGAGAAGACTAAATACAGTGAGTGAATGGTGGCCAGAGGGGTGGGGGGTTAAATGTTGTCACCAGGGTAAAGAGTTTAATTTTAACTAAAGAGAACAGTGGCTTTGATGTGGGGAAAGTGTATAACAGGAAGAATAGGTAGAGACCATGACAGGGACTCTTTAAGATGAGGATGTTGATTGCTGCACTGGGGTGGGGGTGTGGGGAGAGCAGTGCAGACAGAGAGAAGGGGTCAGCTCAAGGGCCTGTTCTACAGAGAACTACAGGCTGCTGAGGGCTGTGTGCTCCCTTCCTTCCCTCTCTTTAGTGGGAGTTTTGTTCTCCACCTTTCAAACCAAAGTCTATCCTCAAGTAACTGGTAGTTCTGGCCAAACTTTCACATCCCTGTGCAGGGAAGAACAACCAAGTGGGGCTTTGTGTGCCTGGGTGGGGCCCATGTCTCTCAGTGCTCCTGGGGATTCACTGGCTGAGGACCCACATAAATCTGAGGCCTTTGCCTTGGGCAGCTTCAGATCTCCACCAAAGCATCCTCTGGAATCTTACCTGGGTGTAGTGAGCCTGGCCACCATCATTCTGGGAACTAAGAAAGGGCAACAGGAGGTGGGCTCAGTCTACAGACTTTCTTTGGTGCTCCACTTCCCATGGACTTCTCACCCGCTCCTCACCTATACCTGCATCTACAAGTTCACAACCTTTATCTTGTCTTTCCCATCTAGCGCAGAGCTGGGGTGGAGAAGGGGCCAGATACCTGCCTGTGCAGATTGGACGGAAATTCAGTTGTCTAACTCTTCTCTTCTATGCTTATTTACTACTAATTACTTACAGTTTCTGCCTAGTCCTGAACCTAGTACATAGTATACCTAGTACGTAGTGTACCTAGTACCAATTGCATTTCCTATTGGTCAGAGCACCCACAGCCCACTGGTCTAAGAAACCATTGGCTCAAACTTTGGTCTCTCTGGCCACCCAAGGTTGCCAGGAGCCCACTCCTGCATTGTCTGAGACTGTCCAATCTTTTAATGGGTGGCTCCCTCTTTCCACTGGCCACAGAGCCTGCTGCCTGCTTTGGAAACTGGCCCAGACAATTCAAGCTCAGTCCCCACCTCAGAATATCAGGGTGGGTCCTTCAACCACAACTTAGATTCAGGTCCTAGCTGGGTGTCTGCACTGGTTGGCATCCGGGGTGGTGCAGAGGGCAGAGGGGGTCCTGGAGAGAGACTGGGCATCTATTGTATGGTCAGACGATCCTGCTGAGCTGTGGGAGAGCCCCATCCTCAATCTGAGGTTTGGAAAAATGGGCATCTGCATTGGGGACTCCAACCTTAGAGGACCCCCATATGTGTGTTGAAGGGGGTCATTGTCAGTGTGTGTCTGTAAAAAGGGCACTCATGGTGGTAGGTAGGGTGGATTTTGACCTGTGTTTTAAACCTCAGGAAAGGTGGGTTGTAGGAGACCCTGTAATTTTCTAATTTCCAACGTAAGCTTGGGTCTGCCAGAATTTAACTCTAGTATGACACACCTTTATTTACCTGCTGGTAAACTGAACAACGCAGGATTCTTTTGGCCAGTGCTGTCCTTTCCTGACCTTTGGGATCCAGGCCTCTGTTTAGTAACAGGCTATTTGTGGTTCCCATTTGGCTGGGGCTAAACCTATTTAATAATAATGATAACATCCTTTATTACATTGAAGGTTTAACTATTGGCAGGCATTTAGTTTAGCTGTAGTTTATTGTAAGTAGTAATCACTTGAATTTTTTAACTTTTCATTTTAAAATAATTTTAAACTTAATGAGAATTAGTGAAGAACTCAGTGAATACAATGGTACAAACAAAAACTCATTTGCCTTTCTCTCATATAAGGGTAAAAAAGTTAACATTTTTCAGTCTTTGCTCTGTATATCTCAAACTCTATTTTTTCCCTGAACCTTTCCTTCTGAACATTCTAAGCAAGTTGCCAAACTGCTATGTCATGACCCCCAAATATGTTAGAGTTTGTCCTTCAAATCAAGACTCTCTTACATTAAAAAAAAATCATTCATTAATTATTTTTAATTAACGTGATACATCACTACCATACATTCAAGTTTCACTTCCATTCAGGGTTCACCAATTGTCCATTTATGTCCTTTACAACTGAAGGCCACAGTTCACAATGGGGCATTGCATTTAGTTGTCATGTCTCTTTAGAATCTTTCAATCAGGAGTAGTGTATGTCTTTCCCTGATTTTCAGAAAGTTATTGATTGTGAAGAATATGGCTCATTATGAGTTTATCTAATGTTTCCATAGGGTTGGATGTACGTATATCTTTGGTAGGAATACCACTGAAGGGATGCTATGTTCTTCCCTGTATATCATATTGGGGAGTGAGGGAATGTATGGTGTCCATCTGTCTTGTTACTCATGATAGTAAAATAATCTTTTAGCTGATGTGTAGTCTGCCAGGCTTTGTCATAGTTATTGTTTCCTTTTTCTAATGAGTAAATATTTTGCATGGGCATATTTGAGACTATATGAATATTCTGGTGTGTCTCAAATTTTAACTTGTAGTTTTAGCATGCGTTGATTGGTAATCTTTTTCTTTATTTATCCCCCCATTCTCTGCTCTCTGTGTCTATTTGCAATGTGTTCTTCTGTGTCTGCTTGACTTCTTTATAGGCAGCATTGGGAGCCAATCCTGGGACCTTCCAGAGTGTGAGAGAGGTGCTCAATCTCCTGTGCAACCTCAGCTCCCTGGTTTCCTGCATCCCTCAATGTCTCTTCTCCATGTCTCTTTTTGTTGCATCATCTTGCTGTGGCAGCTATCCACACAGGTCAGCACTCCTGTGCAGACCAGAACTCCTGCATGGGGTAGCACTCTGTGTGGGTCAGCTTTCTGCATGGGTCAGCTCACTGTTCAGGCCAGCTCACCACATGGGCTACCTTGCCTTCACCAGGAGGTCCTGAGAATAGAACTCTTGACCTCCTATATGGTAGATGGGAGCCTAATCACTTGAGTCCCATCTGCTTCCTGGTAATTCTTGACTGAGACAACTATTACCATAAAGTTTGCAAAATATGATTTTCAAACACAGTCATGCCTCTCCACTAGTTAGTGAGCATTCTTTTGTACAATAGAGATTTCCCTTCTCCCTCATTTACTATTTATGTATATCAGTGAGAACACAAAATTCCTATTTTATTGCTATCTTTAGTTATTTTGATGCCCATACTACCCCTGACTTGGTGACTGGGCACCACTTAACATAATTCCTGTGCCTTTTTGTTATCTCACCATCTTTGAGCACTTCCTTAATTTATGGTACAATGAGTTCCAGGTTCTCCTTTTATTTTCACTGACTTGATTCAGTGATTTCTTCAGGAAAATGTTTCTTTCTGAGGAATAATTACAATAGTATAATAATGTGTTTTTTTCTTTAATTCCTGGTAGGTGTTTTATTTAGAAGGATTTTTATCAAAAGAACAAAGAACAATTTTTTATCAAAAGAAAGGTCTTGTAATAAATTCTTCTAATTGTCTTGCATGACTATTATCATAATAATAACTCTAATCTTTTAAATTTTATTTCTCAGTATTAATACTCAGCTTGTTGAGGTGCCTTTAAAATTTCTTTTGAAACAACCCTCCATTTCATCTTAAATTAATACCTATAATAATAAGGCCTCATTTCTTCAAATTCTTGTTTCTGGGCAGTTTTATTCATAAGGATTTTAGCATATGGAAGAGAAGTTAAAGGGGACTGTTTAAGGTATTAATAAATTGATTTAATAATTAAAATTGTAATGGCTAAACACCTCAAGATTACTTTTATTGTTCATATGTATTTTCACTTCTATGAAAGGGACAGCTAGACAAGCCAGTTTCAAGGGGTTTTAATTGAATTGTTTCATCAAGAACAACAGGGAACAATAATGCTAAACACCTCCATAAATACATTTAATCCTGTCATGGTTTTATAATGCATGAGAGATTCTTCCCATGTGAAGACTCTTCCAAAGGATTCATCCACACATGTTGACATGCACAGTGAAAATACCCAGAAGAGTTAAACAGAACCACTTGAATGGCCTTTTATTTCTCATTATGTATGTATGTATGTATATAGGTAATTATATATTTAGAGACAATTCTGTGACAATTCCACTTGTAATGGATAAAAAAATTAATAATAGCAAACTGACTTTTTTAAAATAGGGAAAAGACCTAAATGTCTCTCTCATGACACTGAGTGCCCTGATCTCCAGGCCACACCTCCACCTTAGGCATCTGATTCAACAAGGCCAGCTGTAGGCCAGTGAGCTAGTGGGATCAAATTCCTTGTAGGCTACATTTACTCATTCAGTCACACTAACATAGATGTATACCTATATCTTTTGGGTTCAGATATGAATAATATACATTTTATATATTTAATATACAAATATTGAAACATACAGACCATGGATTATTTACCACTTTCTAATCATTGTCAACTCCTAAGATACATTGGCACATATTTTATTTTTATAAAGCATTATGATAATTTATTTCTGCATGTGCTTCCTTGTCCTATTTTTATTCATCACCTCACCCATTCAATCAAGAACCCATGGAAAATGTATTTTCAGTCCTCAGAATCTGAACCTTTTCCCCAGTTATCTTCCATTCCTTGAATGTGTCACCTTCACTGGGTCTCCTGTTAGTGGACAGCAGGTCTCCATGCCCTCTATATTGTTCTGGGTCCTCCCAGATCTTCAAACACTGGGATCCCATTTCACAGCTCTTATCACCTTCCTGGGCTCCAAGTCCCAATATGTCAGAGCTACCTGGTAGCTGCAGGGTCACATCTGGTTTGTTGGCATTGGTGATAAGAGTGATAGTATTAATGGCAAACCACTTTAAGATGCTTTTAGTTCATAGCAGAGATTTGTTTACAGGGATTTCTGAGGCACAGAAAGCCAATTAGGGATGTTTGGTATAGATTTTAAAGAAATTAATAGCTGGTATTATTTAAAATGGATATAATAAAGCCATGGAGGAATTTCTATAACAGAGACAGCCATGTAAGAATCTATGATTGTTTTGATTTTACAATAGACCTGTCCTTCTTTAAAATTTCCAAACTAATAAAAAGAATACTAAGAGAACAATAAAACCCCTTATTCTGTTAATATTTTATACTTTGTCAGCCATTTTACTTAGAAGGATATCAATGAGAATTCCACAATTAAACTGGCTTTGAAATATTTAAATGAGATAAACCCCTATTATTAAGACATAAGTTTACTGTTGAAATAACCATGCCCAAAGATTCAGCATCAAATTATTTCTAAGTATGGTTTCCATTCCACAGGATTTCTGTGCAAGTAAAAATACAGAACGGGTATTTGAAATTCCTTTCATGAAATAAATTTCTGGTATTATCTTACAAATGAACATACTAACAACACTTTAATCTCTTTCAAACCCTTTCTTTCAGTAGCTTTTTATAGGAAGTACTAGGGATTGAATCCAGGATCTTCTACATGGGAAGCAGACACTCAAACACTGAGCTACATCCACTCACCAATGAGAGTTGTGTTTTTTTGTCTGTTTTGTTTTTTTTAATAAGAGGAATGGTACTGGGAACTGAACCAGAGACCTCATAAATGGGAAGCAGGTGCTCAACCACTGAGCTACATCTGCTCCCCACTGAGAGCTGATTTTTTCATTTGTTTCTTTTGTTTATTGGAGGTTCCAGGGATCACTTCAGGGATCTCATACATGTGAAGCAGGCACTCAACACTTGAGCTACATCTGCTCCACTTGATGGCCTTTTGTGAAAGAGGTGGCTGGCATTGATCTTATAATAGCTAATCCATAGCCATGTTTTAATTTAATAATGACAATAGAATATAAAATAATAATAAAACACCTTAGTTTAGAGTATAATCTCTGGTTTGTCCAGGGAAGAAAAGTACAATACATTTAGAAGAATTTCCATGAAATCTTCAATTATTTATGATAGCTTTCATGGCTTTATTTCCTCATACTCCTGTGTCTTTAATGAGGGCATTATGTCTGAACATGATAAAACACTTGCATGACTTGGCAGGAGCTTGGTGTGGAAAATTTCTTTGAAATGAGGATATCAGTCTGGAGCATGAAGAGATGAGAAACATCTTTGCATAATCACAGCACAAGAATGCCATTGATAAAATCCTGGGTATGGTGAGGGAGGGTGACCAGGAAATTCTGATCTCAGTCACCTGGAAGCAGCAATAAACATAAGATCACTCAGGATTCTGGAGGAATCCCTCAAGTTGTCTTTCTGGCACTTATTGTTGTCCCAAGTGTGGCCAGGAGTTGTGTAAAAACACAAAAGCTTCCTGAAAAACTTGTAGGAATAAATCAGACCAAAGAAAGACTTGGACTAGCCTAGCTTGGTGAGAAATAAGCATTTATTTAGGGGGCTTATGTGGTGTCCTCATCCTTAGTGGCAGGAGCATGAGATGGTTCCAAGCCTAGACCTGGCCTAGTCCTCATCCTTGGTGGTGGGAGGAGAGATGGCACTACCTAGGCTTGACATTCACACTCAACACCAAAGGAGGTCCTTTTATGGGGCATGTCTACATGCAGAAGGGGAAAGGAGCTGCCTTCAAAGGAATGAAGTAAATTGCTCAGGAATGAAAAGGACAGGAAACAGATCCTAGAAACAGATGTTTTCTATAAGGCAGGAAAGTCTTATTGATATTGGGGAGATTAGGCAGGTTGGGAAAGATAGATGCCATGGCAGGCTTCTGGAAAAATGGGTGAGAACCCTAGTACAAGATCCACTGAACAGTCAACAGTCACAGGGGCTTGAAGTTTTAACATTTAGGGATTCTGCTTCTATCTGGAGTGGGAGAAAGAACTGGAAAGGTTGCAGGGGAAAATGCATAGTCATATATGCTACAACAATCAAGAACTCACCTCCCACAACCCTGGTAGTGATTAAACAGTCCAGGCTAGGGAGGGACCTGGGCAGTAAGGTTCCTTTTAAACACACACACCCATAGTGATGTGTATGGTTTCACAGCTCAGCCTACAGGTCCTGGCACGTTTAGTGGCTCTGTGACCCACAGTGATGGTTTGGGTGATGCTGTCTTGCACCTGTGTCTGAGGAGACAAAGTACTGACCACGGTAATTAATCCAAGACAAGTTAGGCCTATGCTCCTTGAGGCCCAGCTTGTGACAAATTGGTGCTATCACTAGGGAAAACTGGGGTCAGGCTGAGTATATTTGTCACTAAGATGAACCTGCTGTAAAATTGGAGGGAGGTTGTGCCCACTGCACTTGAAACTGGGTGGGCTTTGTGACTGCTGTGAACAATAGAAGAGGAAGCAAGACTCACAATATTGGTTTATAAGTCAGAAGGTGAGTTATACTCACTATTTCCTGTCTCTCAGGTCACAATTTTTGGGATTACTGACTGAGTCACATGTAAGGAGTCTGATCACCCTGAGGCCACCATGCTTCAGGGGCCAGTAGCATTTGTGTCTGGGTGGCATGACCATTTGAGCCCGGCCTTCCAGTCATCCCTCCAAAGGCACCAGAAATATAAGTGAAGCCATCAGGGCTTATAAAACCTGATCAGATACCACCTGAATTCCATCAAGTGACCTTGGTTCAGACTATGTGGAAGAAAAGAATCTTACATGTGAGACTTTATATTCCTGATTTTTCTTGGTAAGATGGGATATTGAACAGAATGTTATACATAATCCAAATCTATAGAAAAATCTGTATAAATGATATGGGCCAATTATTTTGTCAATTATATGTTTGCTCCATCAAAACTTCAGTAATAAATGTAAATCTCATTAACAGATATGAAAGAAAACTGAGGACCAAGTTCCTAATAGATCAGTGTATAAATGCATACACACATATTGTATATGTATACATATTTTACACAAACATACATATAGTTTATATATGAAATTTACCTAGAACATATCAGTAGGTTTCCTGAGAAAATGTTTGCCAATGATTATCACATAGAATTGGAAATTGGATGCCATATGTCATTGGGACTTTAATTTTGACAGGACATTCTTTTCATTTTATGGTGCAACTCCCTTGTCCTCTAAAAAACCAAGAGCAGGAATTAGGGAAAATCCAGACAGCAATTGAGGTACTGGAAAGTCCATCTTGCCCTACTCTTATACGGGCTGCTTCATGAAGCACGGACCCAGAATACTTATCCCTTTGGTAAAATGACTCTATTCTCAGCTTGACACCATGACAGTTCAGATCAATATCCTTAGACATTCTCTAAGAAAACCTCAGGATTTATATGCTCATGCCATGTCTCTTCCAGAGGCCTGAGGCTTCACAGTCATTCATTAACCCACAGACTCATCTCAACAAAGAACTGTGCATCCCTGAATCTGACCCAACTCCAGTCTGTCCTGCCTCCCAAACTTTCCACAGTGCCTTCTTGACTCCTCTACTTGCAATTTCTGAGGGCTCCTGCCTAAGTACTGTCTTTTTACTAAGTACTGTCATTTTCCCTTTGAGTGGTAGCAAACTATATACACTTAGAGATTTCCAGTGCACAATGCAGAATTTCTGAGGTCACTCAAGGAAATTCAGTCACACTTTAGAGAATAATAGATACCAAGTGGTGAGAAGGCCTAGAAATAGAGGAAAAGAGGGAGAATGTTTTTCAGGCCTAAGAGACACAGTTCTTCCACTTTGAAAGGAAGCCAGTCACATGATAAAGAAAAGAAAGGGCTCATGAAATTTGAGTTGGAGGGATGTGAGGCCCTGACAAAGAAGATCTACCTCAGCTACCGAGCAGCCCCTCCCTGTCTCTGTTTATTTGAGCCTATTTCTGCAGCCAAACTCTGACCCCAACTCCTGGTAAGGTCTGAGGTAACATTTACATAACATACAGTGATAATAGTGGCAGTGGAGTGCAACATGGTTCTGGGGAGAGAAAATCAGAATATTTGATCTGTCCAGCCCTATTCTCCCCACAATTGTCCTCATAAATGATGTAATACTGGTACCAGATCTGTGAGAGAGTCCTTTTGTGAACAAAGATTCTCAGTTGCCATGTTTTGTGATTTAAATGCTCCCTGAGTGCTGATGGTCTCTTAGAGGATTCTGATAATTGTGACTATGTAAATTATTATAGAGAGTTTCCTAAAATGCAAATTTCAGTTTATCTGTGAGAACTGGTAATTCTCTGATTCTACTCCTCTTTAATCAAATCAACTGTTATCTTTGGTCTTGTTATCTCATATTTTTTATTATTGGGCCATAATATCTTCTTCAGAATATAATTTAGATGAAATAATCAATATTTAACTTAGCTAATATTATATACCTATATTTTAACTTCAATTTCTGTTTAATTCAAGATCATTCAATTCATATAGGCCAATGAGGAGAACACCATAATAACTAAACATATATTTACAGTTCTAATGCACAATTTATATTAGGAATTCATTTATATAGGTACTTTTATCTTATTATGTATTACTTTTATCATCTCCTCCAATTAAAGCACAATTGATTTTGGCTTTGGAAGGACAGGCAATCTCCTGGGGGAGGAGGGTGGGAATGAGCAAGGCAGATCAAGGTGGAAGGAAGGTCATGTAGGTGAGAAAGTAGCATGTCTACTTCCCCAAAGCTGGAGTTCATTTTTCTAGGGCAGCCCTTTAACAGCAAATCTATGCTCTCAACATCAGTTTATATTTCTCTAAGCTGTCTCTAAAATTAACAGGTTAATAATAATTGTTCCAGTGATTCTTTAAACTTCTATTACTAGAGATAATATTTTTATTTCCAGAGTTTTATTACTTCATTTTGTCTCCATTAATGTTAGGAAATCTAAGAAATGATAGTTATGCCTAAGTTAAATTTCTTATTCTGTATATTCCCCTTTCATCAAACATCTATATAGTACATTATTTCTCTCCTGTATTGGTTATTTTTACAAATATCCTCACTAATGAGTGCTCAGTTTTTATGAGACCTGAAGGAGGAATGGCTTTCCCCAATCAAATCATAAGTAAGTGAGTTAGAATGTTGGCATAGGATGAAAGGTTTAATTAAAAAAGCATATATAACTGTACATACAAGACAACAGATCTTATAGTGATGAGACAAATTGTCTAAAAAATTATGTTTTTATTATTTTAAAAAGTTACTTGTATTTTATTGTTTATTTCTAAAATTATTTCATTTTCTTATTAATTTTATTTGGCTATTTTGTTGCCTTCATTTTTGGAGAGGTTTTGTATCATGAAGGGTCACAACAGTGGCAGGGGGGGATCACTGGTGCTGGGCATCAGTGATGGGGGATGCATGGGAAAGGGCATGCCTCTAAGGCATATGCATATTTCCATGTGTTCATGGGGCATTACCTTGGTGGATGGAGATCCACACAATAACCTAAAGAACACTGAAATCTCATTCTGAGGAGCTCTGCTACATTCTCAAATAGGACAGCAAGAATCCTCTGAGTTCAAGGACAGTTCCTAGTGAAGGAAGATAGACCATTGTGCCAGGCTTTGATATTTATAACTGTACTTGTGAAACTTTAGTTGGGAAATTGAAACTTAGCCTAGTATTATATACTGCTTCAGAGTTACCTCCTGAAAGCCTCCTAGTTCCTCAAATGTGGTCTCTCTGTAAACCAAACTCAGCAAGCACACTACCACCCTCCTAGCATGGAACATGACTCCTGGGGATGAGCCTCCCTGGCACTTAAGGATTATTACCAAGTGCCAACTAGCAATGCATCTGGAAAAAGACCTTGACCAAAAGGGTAAAATGGTAAATACAAATGGGTTTTTATACCTAAGAGATTTCAAAGTGAGATGGGAGTTCATTCCAGAGGTTATGCTTATGCAAGTCTCAGCAGGTTTCATTGACTGCCACAGTAAGCAGTGCCTCAAAGAGGAGGGCTCCTAGGGCTCTAAATATATCCAGAAAGTATAAACAGGACAGATAGCTCAGAAATTTGGCACTCTGTCAGTGGCCCTTATTTTGGAATTTATTCTCCCCAGTGTTATAGTTATACTCATTTATAGGTTCTCTACACATGGCTCTTCTGCCCCTTTAATTTGAACCTAAAATTAGCACTACACTTGATAAATATATGTCCTGGGGACAAATCTTTGATCTGTCCATATGCCAGTTAAACCCTCAAACTCAGCAGAGTTGTATCACCTACTCTCCCCTTCTTTGGATTCACCCAGGACAACTATCAAGGAGGTGATGTTGGACAACACCCATCCCTAGGAACACAGAGTATCTGTAACAGTAAGCAAGATAGCTCTATCCTTCTGGTGCATAGGATCTAAGGGCCATCTTAACTAGAAGCAGAGTGGGCATCACCATCCCAAAATCCTCAACATTGGGTAATGAACAATCGACAAAAGTAGACTTATTATTATTCTACTATAGACTTATTATTATTCTAGCATTGGAAGAACTATCATTGATATAAAGACAGTGGCCATCAGAGGGTCTCAAGGATGGGACAGGGAAGAAAAAATTGGTATAATATGGGGGCATTTTCAGGACACTGGAGTTGCACTGCATGACATTGCAGTGACAGATACATGGCATTGTATATTTTGCCTTAACTTAGAAAATTGTGCAGGAAAAAGTGTAAGCTATAATATAAATTTTAATCTATGATTAGCAAGGCTTCAATATTTGTTCATCAATTGTAACAAATGTACCACAGTAATGAGATTTTGTTGATGTGGGAAAGTGTGGGAGGGGGAAGGAGTGGGGCATAGGGAATCCCTTATATTTTTATGTAACATTTATGTAATCTAAAGTTACTTTAAAATTAAGTAAATTAATTAAAAACATATATAAATAAGAGTGGGCTTGTGGGATTTATCTGAAGAGTGGTTTTAGGAGCAAATTTTGTATCTCACTTTTTTTTGTTGTCGTTTTCTTTTAAAATTCAGGGTGATCTCTCCATTTTTCTGCTCTCTCCATGTTTATCACTACTTTTACCTTCAGGTCACCTTCATACATACTTCCTAGCATGGGGAATCCATTCCTTTCTCTGCCCAAGTCCATTCAGGGTAGCTTCTCCATAAATTTGTTCTAACAGTTGAAAAATGGTTCATTTGCTTTGTTTTTCTTGTTTTGATATTTTTGCCACTTCTCCCAATTGTATTTTTCACCAAGTTAAAATATTTAATAACGTATTTTTTCCAAATACAATTTATAGATATTTTGATTACTAGCGAACATTTTGTACATTTTATGAATTATTTGCATGCAAAATGATTCACGTACTTCTTTCTAAACGACTATAGGCATTATTAAACACACATTCTTCACCGCAAGGATGGAGTTTGTCATTCCTGAAGGATGAAAGTATTTTCTCTGAGGCAGGAGGTAGGAAACAGAATATGAGATCATGGGTGCTTAAAAGAAGGAAGATTGACATAGGAAGCAGCATGTGTACTTCTTCTAAACTGGCTTTTATGAATGGAGACAATGGTATATTTAAATATTTCTAGTAAATATAAAATGTTCATTAGTGAATATTTGTACTCAGTTAAATACAGTTTCCCTATAAGTAATACCATTTATCTGTAACATCCCTTTAGGACCAAAGATTCTATGTCTTCTTGATATCATTTTTTTATTAATTTATTTATTTTAAAGTTACTTTAGATTACATAAATGTTATATAAAAAATGTAGGAGTTCCCCATATGCCCCACTCCCTCACTCTCTCACATTTTCCCGCATTAACAGCATCCTTCATTAGTGTGGTAACTTTGTTACAATTGATGAACACATATTAAAGCATTGACACTAACCATGAATTATAGTTCCCATTATACTTTACACTCTGTCTCACACAATTATGTAAGTTAAGGCAAAATACATAATAGCCTGTGTCCATCATTGCAACATCATGCAGGACAATTTCAATGTCCCAAAAATATCCCCATATTGCTCCTATTTCTCACTCCTTCCCCTCAGAACCTCTGGTGGCCATTGTGTTTATATCAATGACAAGAGCTTTTCCATTGCTAGAATAACAAAAGTCTATAGTAGAATTATAGTAAGTCTGCTTTAGTCCATTGTTCATCCTCCAGTGCTGAGGATATGGGGATGGTGATGCCCACTCTGTCTCTAATTGAGATGGGGCTTAGATCCCATGGGGCATATGGATGGATCTATCTTGCTTGCAGTTGCAGACTTTCTCTGTACATTGGGATGGGTGTTGTCCATTATCATCACCTTCTTAATTGTACTGGGGGAATCCAATGAACTGGAGAGTAAGTGTTGCAACTCTGTGGAGATTCAGGGCCCAATTGGCATATGGATGGACCAAAGATTTAAATCTCTTGGACATACATCTATCAAGAATAGTACTAACTCTAAGTCCAAATAGAAGGGCAGAAGAGCCATGGCTAGGGAAACCACCAAAGAGTCCATCACTTTCACACTGTGGAGTATAAATTCCAAGGTAAGGCCCACTGGCAGAGCACCAAATTCCTAAGGTGTCTGCCTTGCCTATAGTGTCTGGATGTCTCCAGAGCCCTCATGAGCCTTGCTATTTGAGGCACTATTTGCTGTGACAGCCAATGAAATCTTGCTGAGACATGCATGAACATGACCTTTGGAATGTACCCCCAACTCACTTTGAAATCTCTTAGCCATAAAAACTCATTGTATTTACCATTTCTTCCTTATGGTCAAGATCTTTTTCCAGGTGCATTGCTAGTTGGCACTTGGTAATAATCCCTCATTGCCAGGGAGGCTCATCCCTTGGAGTCTTGTCCCATTCTGAGGGGGAATATAATGTATTTATATGCTGAGTTTGGCTTAGAGAGAGGCCACATTTGAGCAAAAAGGATGTAGATATCTCTTAGGCAATATATGATACTAGACTTAGTTTCAATTTTGAAAGGTTCATAAGTACAATGATCAATATAAAGAGCCTGGTGCAATGATCCATCCTCCTTCACTAGGCACTTCCACCCTACTCAGGGGATTCTTTCTGTCTTATTGGAAAATGTTGCGGAACTGCCCAGGATGGAAATTTGATATTATTTTGGTTATTGTGTGGATCTCCACCCACTTTGACAATGCCCCATGATCACTTGAGCACATTCATATGCTTTAGAGGCATGTCCAAGATGAAACCCCTCCCATGAATCCCCCATCATTGACACCCCACACCAATGATCTTCTTTTGCCACAGTCATGACACTTCTGTGATCCAAAACCTCTTCAAAGATGAAGCCAAGAAAAACCAAATAATAAGAAAATGAAATAATAGTCATAATTTTAAAAATAACATATAAAATACAAAATAAATAAATAAATAACTTTTTTAGACATTGTGTCTTCATCACTGTAAGATATGTTGTCTTGTATTTACAGTGGCATTTTCTTCCATATATTCCCTGTGTCTTTTTTTTTTTTTTTCATTTTATCTTCAAAGAAGCTTAAGGTTACAGAAAAGCCACATAGAGAATATTGAGGATTCCCATATACCCAACACCCTCCCCCTTTTCCCCTCTCCTCCATTAATAACAGTTTACATGGAGATAGTACATTTGTTACAATTAATGTACAAATATTGAAACATTGCTACAAACCATGATCAATGGTTTACATTATGATTTACATTTTGGACTATACACTTTTTAAAATTTTGATGAAATTTAAAATGGTCTGTATCCATTCTTGCAAGATCATGCAGAACAATTCCAACGACCCTAAAATACCCTATGTTCCATCTATTCTATTCTATCCTATTCTTCCCTTCCCCTACCCTCAGAACCTATGGTAACCACTAAGTCTCAATTTTTGAAGAAAAAGATTCACAGTTAGTTGCAATAATATTGATGGCTTGATGTTGGTCCATTTTCTTTTATTAGGCACTGCCTTTGTTCTTGAGAGACTCTTGTCCCTCTGTTTGAGAACAAAGAATTACTCACCAGGATGGAAGTTCAATATTTTCCTGTTTAATGTATGGGTCTCCACACACCTATATAACACACTATGACAAGGTAAATGCTTACATATTCCATAGAAGCCTCCCCCAGGTGCACCGTGTCCTGTATGCCCCCCACACCCAACACCCTACACCAGTAACACTCCCCTCCCATATTTGCCAAAAGAACATTCCTGACATTGTAGTTTTAACCACAGACCTGCAAATCCTCAGAGTTCACCTGCTCTTTCCCTTGACCCTCCTCCCAGTTCCACGGATAGACCAACCCAAACCCTCCACCACACCCCTCACAGACCAGCACCACGAAACCCAATAACAGCACTGCACCACTGTCACACCCATCCAATGCAAAACTACACCCTTCAACTTTATCATACATTTTGCCCATATGGGCTTTGGCTAACAACTCTGTACTCCTTTTCTGTCTCCTGTAAACCTATTTTCCAGATTCTAGCTCTTTGAGCCTGTTCAAATTGCTTAATTTATATCAGTGAAGTTATGTACTATATGTCCTTCAGTGTCTGGCTTACTCCACTCAACATAAGGTCTTCAAGATTCATCCATGTTTCCCATTTGTTAATACTGCATTCCTTCTTATAGCTGAGTAATATTCAATTGTATGTATAAAACACAGTTTGCTTATTGATTCATCTGTTGATGGACATTGGAGTTGCTTCCAACTTTTAGCAATAGAGAATAATGCTGCTCTGAACATTGGTGTGCAGACACTTTTACTGTTTTTAAAATTTTTCAAAACATGATACTATTTTTAATCTAATTAATTTACTTAGAGATATGTCATTTAGATTTTTATTGATTCTGAGAAATGTGAGTTGCTTGACTTTTAAATCAGAATTATAATCTTTCGTTGATACTCCTTTTAACCTATGCAAATTGATTATTTTGTGGAAAAATAAAATGGCAGTTTTATAGCAAAGGAAATCCACATACTGTGTAAACTCTGTCTGTTTTACTCAGATATATTTAGTAACTTTATTTGGCAGAGCCTTCTTTGTTTATAGAGTATCACATTTTATTTCACTTAATAATTTTTTTCTCTAAAATTTAAATTAGCTTTTATCCTCCCAAATATTTCCTAAGCTACTCTTCCTTTTTACATAATTATATATTAAGACTATATCAGTATCACTTCAGTTTGAAAAAGTTTACTCTATATTAATTGACCCTTTATAAAGGGATTTAACTTCATTATCCATTACCTTTTAATATATCTCCCATTCAGTAATAAATAAGACTAACATGGTAAAGTATTTAAAATTGAATAAAATTATAGTTGTACTTTATCATCTAAATATATATTATACACAGTATTTTAGAAAATTCATTTTATAATAAGCTTTCACAAGGAAAATATGCTGAATAATTTTGTGGTTATTATGTAATTAGCCTACTTAATACAATTTTTAAGGAAGGCACAGAAATTACAGTTGACGAAGAAAATTCCCTCTGTATGATTTATTGAAATTCTCTGTTTTACAGATCTAAGCAGAGAATTTATATCAGGATATGTTGGAAGATGATTTCTAACACTGAACTAGTTATCTATTACTTCATTATCTGATAAATGGATTTTCCAATTTCTTTTCTCTTGGATTCTGAAGAATGTTTTAATATATAGACATTTTTAAATAATTTCACTATAGTTATTCACAGTAATATTATTCAGAGTATTTTTGTAAGTAATATGTATCTCATTTGATCCCAGTATTATACTTAGAAATAGGCATGGTAATCATAGCAAATGGAGATAGAATTTATTAGCTTGTTTGAAGACTAAGAAACATTGCATCTCATTTTTGTACCTGAGAAAAAGCTTTGGGATAAAGTAAATATTGCTGATATTTATTTTTTGCCATTTGTGTAACATTTGAAGAAAACTGTAGTGAGCAATAGCCTTCCTAATGTCTGATTGTAGATAATGAAATATCCTTTGTATTATGTTGGGAAGTGTGTGACTAATATGGTAAAGATGTGACAATTTGTTATTCATCATTCAAACAACAGAAGTAAGGGATACACACTTGTCCAGTTAATAGATTTCCATTTGCCTTTAAGGTTAAAAGTGGACCTTGGTCATTCAAGAAATTATTGGAGCTACTTTTTAATAAGGAGCATCCATGGTGTGGTATTTGTTGTAGCAGCTCTGGCAAACTAAGACTGCTAGTATTAAAGAATTTTTGGTATGTAAGTTTTCTTTTACTCCAATGTGATTTTGCCTAAAATAATAACTATAGACCTATATTAAGGATATCACAATATATAAGTATGCAAACTCTGATAATAACAAGAAAAAATAGTGATTGATGGTGCTAAATAAATTAGAGATATTTTATACTATTCTTTTTTGTTAATAGTAGCTCAACTGAAATTTTTATACTGTTTAAAAGTTAATTGTAAAACCCAGGGTAATCAACAAGAAAACAAGAACAAAATGCAAAAAAGGAAATGAGAAAGAAATAAAAATTGTATAATACAAAAAAGAGTCAATTTAACCTCAAAGAAACAGGACATGAAAAACAAAAATATGTGATATTTAGAAAACAAAAAGATATGGGAACTCCTCTCTTATCAGAATTGTTTTACATGCAAAAGACTTAACTGCTCTATTAAAAAAAAGAGGTTGAGATTTTAAAAAGGATACAACTATCTTCTGTCTACAGAAGAATCATTTTCAATTAAAAAAAAAAAGTTGAAAGTGAAAGGATGGAATATGATATTCTTTGCAAACTGTAACCAGAAGAGGACTGGATGGATAGATGATAGAGAGAGAGAGAGAGAGAGATAGATAATAGATAGATAGATATCTATATATACTAGAAAAAGTAGATTGTAAGTAAAAAATTTTTATGAAATCAAAGACATTATACATTGATTAAACATGCCATTCATCAAAAACAAAAATGTATAAGTGTATGCATAACTAAAAAAAGTCTCACAATATATGCAGCAAAAATGAAGTGTGAAATATATATTTATATGATAGTTGGACATTTCGATACCCCAATTCCAATAATTGACAGCAAAACCAGACATATTTTTAAATAAAAAAACTAGAGCATTTAAACAATAGTATCAACCAGCTAAACCTAGCAGACACAAAAAGAACATGCTACAGAACAGAAGCAAATACACATTCTTCTCTAGAACACATGGAACATTCTTAAGGGGAGACGATATGTGTCTAGTAACAAAACAAGTCTATAAATTGTCAAAACACTGAATTCAAAGTATCTTCTCCAACCATAATGGAATGAAATAAAAAATCAGTAACATAAGGAAAACTAGAAAATTCACAAACGTGGAAATTAAACAACACCCATCAAACAACCAGTAGGTAAAAAACTGAATGACAATGGAAATTAGAAAATACTTTGAGATGAATGAAAATAGCTACATACCTACATTTGCAGGATGAAAGAAAAGCAGTGCTCAAGCAGATTTATACCTTTGAACACCTAATTTAATAAAGAAGAATAACCATAAGTCTAGAATATAACTTTATACCAGTTTAGA